>OOFJ01053794.1:2300-14890 GCA_900323375.1 Benthosema glaciale
GGGGGGGGGGGGGTAGCACAGCTGGAATTAGTAAGACTTGCTTGTATGAGAGGTGCCTTGTTAAATCTGATTGGCATATTTGGAGTGTCCCCAACGCCAGAGCTGCTCTGGTGACAGTTGTGAAATGGCAAACAATGCAGAGCCTGCTATATTCATAACCCTAATACTGAGAGGAAGAGTGCCGTTTCTGGAAATGCATGAAAAGAGCTCAGGCAAGTCTCTACCTGATTCAGCTCAACCCGGCTCATATCCCTGTGCTCGACTCTCAGGAACTTAATGTGGGGTTTAAGCATCTATAATCCGGCGCAGAAGTAAAAGGGAAGAAATGGGAGTGGGAAATGCACAGACAAAATTTGTCTCGCTTAATGCTTAGTCAGTCCACCATTCTTTCTCATTTAATGCTGACTTGCGCCAGAGAAGCTATGATCAGGGAGGGCATAACAAACTCAGAAAAGGGCCATCTGTCATTCAGACAGATGTTAGATTAAGATGTGAGGGTGCAATTTGCATGGTACCTGTATTTAAACGTTGGAGGCAGTTTTCCAACCTTGTGGTGGCAGTCACGTGCCAAATAGCAAATAAGGAAAACCTAGCCCTTTTCTCGCTCCCGTTTGTGCATGCACATACAAATACAGACACACCCCCACACACACACACACTAAAAACACAGTTATTCACAGGCCAGTCCATCAAAGCGAGGGGGCTTTTTGGCTCTCCAGCAGGCTAATATGAACTGACAAACACAGCTGTTCAAAGAGTTTATTCTCAAGCCACTGCAAATCGATTAAATTAATGAGGCGCGTCTTTCTCTCTGGCTTGTACCAGCTGCCTGTTCAAGGACTTCCTGGCTGCCAGTTAGCAGAGGAAAGAGACAGCAACAAGGCATGGGGGCACGATATTGACAAACAAAAAGAAAATGCTGAATACTGCCTTTGCAGTATGAATTACAATACATGTGGACACAGCATTTTTATGTAATTTTTGAGTGCTTAGTTTTATGGTGGGAAGTGAGATATGTAATATTTTGCCTAGTCATTTTCCCTGCACGGCATATTAACAAGGCTGTCTAAAACAACAACAGAGTTATGTTGTGATGCAACACAATGCCAAGATTGATGTGTATGGTTTTCCATCATGTGATTTCTGTTCATTGTTCTTGTTTCAGCTGAAAGTCTTACCTGAGATGACCAAAATGTTTGGTCAGGGACTCTCGTGTGTCTACCGCTGCAACGTTGGACAGGGCAAAGTCCTGCAACTCTGGGAAATGGGCGAAGGCTGCCCTCTGGAATACAGACCACAGAACACTGAGGTATTTTACCTAGTTCAATTTGAACATAACTCCCGTTAATCTATCAATAAAACGCAAAAAGCAAAAGAAAAATAATAATGAGAATGCATCATACAGTACTGGTAATAATAGGGCATGTGAGAATCACTCTCCCATGCTTATGCCCGCAACTTATGTTAATTTGTTTCCCGACAACAAAACGCGGTATTCATACCCGAACATGACTCTAGAGTAGACTCCTTCTCCCTCCTGGCTCCTAAAAGTGGAATAAACTTCCCAGAACTACAGACTCACTCCCAGGTTTCAGCCAAATAATGAACACTCATCTCTTCAGATTTCATATCACCCCCTTGCACTTCACTCTTCCGATACCTCTTTCCCTTCTTGCTTTTCTTTTGATTGATGCTAGAAATGAACCATTCTGCAAAAAGCAGCATTCTGCATAAATAGAGATTTGGTGTAGAGTCTACACCAAATCTCTTGCAATTGCAAGGTCCATTTTACTGAGACTAGAGGGTTTAAGTGATTAAACAGTTTAGTCAAATGAATGCTCATACCACCTGGCTTGTATATGAGCCAGGATAAAGTCCTGGATGAAAATGGTTAGGTGGGATAACTTAATCAAAAGGAAACACTGCATGGCTTTGGTTCAACATAAAGGGTCATTCCAGTTGATATCACAACTCTGAAATGGCATCTGGTAGCTGGCAGCAAACCAGGTTGCAATGTTTACATATTCATATCTCTGTTTCCCTTTCTCTTTATGTCGCTCTCTCAATCTCCGCATGGAGAGCATGTACTCTGTGTGCAAATAAATTCACATGGGGATCAAAATCAATAAGTAAAGGCTTTGCATGTTGTCTAAAGGAGTAGTTCACAAAAAAAGGGGGGAAAGAATCAAGGCTTCATGGTGTGGGTAATTGATGGCAAATAAATACTTAATTCTTTGAGTGAACTCCTTTAATAAACGGTACAATTTACAGGATAAAGCAAGCTGCCAGAGTTGCAATTACCTGGAGTGAGGTGATTCGGTCATAGTGCAGGGTGGTCATCTCTTTCTGTGTCAGGGCGGTGCCTGTCTGGTCGTTGATCTCAAAGCCGGTGTAGAACTTCAGCATGTCCAGCAACTACAGAGAGAAAAGACAACAGAGACAAAGTTTGCTTCCTGAAATCAACCGATTCACAGATATAAAAAAAAACTATTAAATATGTAAGAATAGGACATTTTTAACCCCCCAAATAATTACCGTATATCTTTATACATACTACATAATGGGGGATAGTAATAGTTGTATTTATTATGGTGTCCTGTTTGTCTGATCTTTGTTTCTTCTGACTCATGCAGCTGCAAATGGTTGTATCTCGCGTCGAAAATAATTTAACTGGTTTAGTCCTCCTTCATTACATTGATCTTAGGTGGTCAGGGAGAAACACTCCAAATCCACTGACAGCCATCGTACACCACCACCCTGCTAATGTCTGTAATATGTCAATTACGTCCCTGTTCACTTGCCTTCCCTCTGTTTTTCTGAACATTGTATAAAGAAATGTAAAGGGTATTTCTGGCATCATACAGATGTCTGTACTTTCAATGGAGCTGTGAAATTTAAAGGATTGAGACCACCTTTTAATATAGCACCTTGTTGAACACAATGGGTTTCAATGGTTTGTCAAATACTGTCCTTTGTTTGGTAAATTAAGTGATAGTGTAGTGATATGAGATCAGGCTGTTCAGTATAATGGTAATGGTATATAATGGTTATGAATATTATATAGCAAATACAATTATTTCCCTTTTCAAGTTTTCATGCATATTGGTGTTGTGGACCACCAGCAAGTGCCAGTCAGTGGTCCCTAGAAGACATATCCACATTGGAGCCACGCCCTTCCCATTAGATGGTGGATATTGCTTGCAATCTCACGATAGATATGTATCACGATACAGAGGCTATCGATATATTATTGATTATACGTTTATTCAAAAATAATGACCATGTTGCACAAATACAGTCTAAGGCTCACAGAGATCTTTAAATTAAAATAAAATGTCTAAACAACCTAACAAGGGGTCTGGGATGGGAATGCATTGCAACTTGCAAGGAGGGCTTTGATAACGTTAAACAGAGGTACATTTGTCAACACTGATCACCCAGATAATTCATGCCGTTTATTGCCATACCGATACAGCAGCCTCTGGATCGATTCACCTATGGTCCGAATATTCTATCGATATATTGCGATATCGATTAATTGAATGCACCACTACTTCCCATGTGGATCACAAAATTAGATTTTTCACATCTTATAACATTTTGCAGATGACTCTACTGGTGGCTTCAGAAGAATTTTACAAGACATTTTTGAGAAAGGACAATTATTGCGAACGCAGTGAGCACTTACTATGTCAGCCAGGCAGAACATGTCTGTCTGTCACGCAGCGTGACAAGCATGACATGCTGTTATCACACCCGCCACCAGAGGGCGCAGCAGCCAAAGGCAGTGCAGTCAGTGTGTTGTGTCTGTCTGTCACAACCACACACATAACCTGCCCATGCAACTATACAAAATAATTTTGACGGACTTCAAATACACTGCGTTCGCTTCACACGTTTACGTGTCTTACTTGTGCGTATGTATTGACCTAACAGGTGGAGGTATTTGTTGTTCATATCACTGAGATAAACAGTTGAATATGTTTAGAACATTCAATCAATTTACTCAAATCCACTCAACTATATACACTTGTAATAACGCCCTAACACTAGAACAGGTAGCCGTCAACATTTAAATCAGTATCAGAATCAATCTGTTAATTGATCAGGAATGTTCAAATACTGTACAAGGAATTTGACCTGGTACCAAATTCGCAGACGATATCTAGTCTCATATCACGATATCAATATTGATTGCCAGGCTATATTTTCCGTGTGTGTTACCTGGCAGAAAAGGTGTCCCTCCCTCTCTCTGTTGGTGAGGTTGGACAGGTGGCAGCTGACCACTAGGTGAGAGTCATCGAGCACCGTGTTGAACCAGCGCCTGGTGGGCAGTAAGGCCTGCACGCACAGGATACACGTTAGCATGGCAATGCAGGGTCCACAAATGCTTCTAATGCAACACTCACTGATCCATTAAATGCCTCCAGAAGATAACACAAGGGATGCTGCCAACAAAACTATAGCTGGAGAGACCAAAGAAAATGTAATTATTATTACGTTTTGAGGCTTTCTGTAGATAGGCCATTCAAGACCCCACAAGAAAGTGAGGGCAGATACATAGGTGTGGACAAACGGGAAATTACATGAATCAATAATCATGTGATATGGTAGGCATGCTAACTGCTCAAGGACACACACAAAAAAAGATTAAAACAAAAACAACTATTGGATAATATGCACAATTGCACATAATTTACTCCCATATTGACCTATGGTCAGGATTGAATGTCACCAAAAACAAATGCGTGGAGGATGCCCGTTGTAACCTTGGTCCCTTTCTGAGGTAAGAATGTTTGATGCTGATGAAGACCTTCCACTTTAAAATCAATGACAAAAACAATTAGTCATCGCATGGACTGACATCCTATCAAGGGTCAAAGGGATCATTTGACCTTGCTATAAACCAAAGTTCCCAGCATCCAGTCTGACATTGTATTGATCCTGGTGTAGAAGGTGGAAGGCCTTCTCTAGAGATCATAGAAACGACCAACAATAACAGTTTGCCTGACAATAAGACGTAAACAGGAATTGGTTGTTGTACTGTAACTAAATTGACCCATAGTACCTTTTATTTATTTATTTTATTTTTGGCTTCTTTGCTTTTATTGATAGTTACAGTGAAGACAGACAGGAAAGAGGGTGAGACTCGAACAAGCAACGCACTGTCAGAGCGCATTTGTGGCATGCACCTGGACCACTAGGCCAGCGGGCGCCCAACCCACAGTAGCTTTTGATTCCCTGATACAAACATAGCAGAATAACATGCCATCTACCAAGGAACATAAAGGGCCTTTCATTAAAGAGCTAAATTGAACTCCTTCAGTGGGCACTGGCAGTTGACAAAGAAATGAGAATGTGATGTTCTGACAGCTTGCCCAAAGATGAAGGAAGGAGGTCAGTACATCACATGACAGGAGGAGAACCGTCACAGAGGTAAACAGTAGCACTATGAAACAGAATACGTAATAGAATATTGACACTTAAAACGCCACAAACCAAAACACCCGTTCTCATTGGGAAGCAGCTCTTCAAAAGGTGGCAGGTGCAGTGAATGATACCGCGCCAGTGACAAGGCACTGAAGGCAGAGTGTCTCCTTTATTCCCCGGCAGCCATCTTTGATCTCCCGCACAGCCCTGACAGCTGGCTCTAAAAAGGCATGAAATGGAGAATCTCCTTTTTTTCCCTGTGCATTAATTCACAGGTCATCATCAGAGAGGGGAAGTATGGATTTCAGGCAGCCGTGGCTTTGTAAAAGGATATAGCTGGAGGAGATTGGAGAGGAAAGGAGACGTCTCCGGAGACAGGCGGCTGGCTGGGCCACTAGCCACTGCCAGGAACAGCAAGGCCGGCCTGTCAATGCGTAGCCAGGAGGAAATCTATTCAGCCCCAACCGTCGGTAAGTGGAGATCCACACGGCGCAGGCAGGAGCAGCCATCCTAACTAAGTGACACTGTGTTTTTGTGCCAGACAAGACAAGACAACCCAGATAGTAGAGATCACGCAAGTCTACACCTAATACCTCCTATCACAAGTCATCGGGGTGAAAATAACCTCTCATGCCGTGTGTCACGTAGCTTTGCAGTCGGTACAAAAAGAGATTGAATGGGTGGAGCTCACATCGCACAGTTATCCTGACCTAAACTGGCTGTAGCATGAAGGACAAGAGGTAAAAATGTCAGCTGCCTGAACCCCTTCACTGCAGACACACATTCACTCATTGTGACTTTGTGTTCGTTTTCATCCTTCTGCCTGCCTTGCTTCAGAGCAAGTGCTTTCAAATAACCCTTAATCTAATCTTGACTAGATGAATCAAATCTAGATTAGATTGTGGGTTTCAGGTAATTCTTGCAAGAGCCAGAGGTTTTATTTGAAGGCTCAAAGGTGGCACTTTTGATCCTGTGTGACAGGGTTACCCAGGTTATGTTACAACAGGGCATGTCTTACCTCCAAATCTATCATGAGCTCGATAAACCTCTCACAGTAATGCACCATATCCATGGACACAGGACCTGAGGAGTACAGAGGGGAAACAAACTGATTATACATTGGCAAACGGGCACAATCGCACAGAGCAATGCAGAGGGGTGTTTATGCACCTGAGAAATGAGAGCAGAGCAAACGCATGTGGACAACACTGTGGCATCACACCGAGTGTGTACGCTTTGCTAGGAGACCGGGATAGCAATGCCTGCCACAGCAGCACACTGAGAGCGAAGCCCTCATTAAGAGTGTATGTGCGTGCAGCACTAGTGCTGGTGCAAGAGCTAGGGGAATGCAGCAGCTAGCTAGAATGATGGTAGATCCTGCTGGGCTGCAGATTTTAATCTATTCTGTCATGTCTGAATTCTACATACCCCCCACACACACACACACACACGCAGGCACGCACGCACGCTTCTTAGCGTGCAGGTGGGGGGCCTACATGACGGTCTGCATTACAACGGCCACTGCTAGTGGCAGCTGGAGCACATGCTCTTTCAGCGACTGCACGGGTCACAGAGGAACAAATGAACTTTTGTGACCGACAGGGTAACAACAGAGAAAGAGAGAGAGACAGAAAGGTGTGTCACACTACTGGAGGTCCTGGGTAGAGGACGGATGCAACCCGAGACCCGGCCTGCACAACACATCATGCCGCAAAGACGCAGACAAGTGTACAGTGCATCATGGCACAGGGGAAAGGTCATCCACAGCAGAGTGTCGTAAAATGACCTGCTACGGCAGCAAGGTCAGAAGAAGAGTCTCTCACCTGATCATGCTTAGTTACAGCGTTAAATCCTGCATGTTAATTTAACTGTGAGAGTGCACAAAGGTTACGAATGGATAAATGAATGAACACTAGGGATTCTACTGTTTATTTGGATCATTTTTCTCTTGAAAATAAATTTCTCATTCTCACATTGTGACACAACAGTCCAAAAGCTCATTCAACCTGTCGTGGCAATACCCTAGGAAGTATCACAGTGACGTGAATTAATGTGCACACAAGTGATAATGACATGTTTACCTGATGCTGGAATGGACATCAGAACTTCCAGGAACTTGTTCTTAATGAGTGCTGATAAAAATGTTCTCTCTTTTTTGGCTCTGATGAGAAAACAGAAAATAGTGAGCATGAGAGACTATGAATGACACCATAGCTTTTACTTTCCCAGTTCTCTGTAGATAGATGCGCAGCAGTCATACGCAGAATGAAGATTGTAGAATAGTGCCTTACTGCTCAACTTCCCCAGGCTCCATCTTATCGTATTTCTTCTTGATCAGGTTCCAGAACTTCTGCAGTTTTGGAACTTTCTTCAGCTCGTGCTGGAGTCTGGACTGCAGACACGACAGACCACCACATCAATTGAAAGTACACAGAATACCCAGTGCTTTTAGAAGGTTTATCCGCATCAGATATATCATCATAACATTGGAATACTTAAGCAACAACAGCATATCACAAAGCAGTTCAGGTAGGTCACAGTGATGCAAATGCTTGTCATGGAGGCAAAGGTATGAGAGCTTACTGGTAAGAGACACATCCACATAGGCAGAGATATGAGCTGCTGAACCTGCTCTCTAATCAAATCCACCTCCTAGGAGAGAGGGAACAAGGAGGGAGGGAGGAAGATGGACGGCATGAGCAAGAGAGAGCAAGCGAGGGGAGACTTGTCAAAAGTATTGTTTATGACAGATTTTTATTGCACTCCACCAGCCCTTAATAAAAGCCTGCAACTAAAATATTTAGAGAGTTCTATCGGATACAATCAAAGTGCAATGGGCTATCACAGCAGATTTCAGAGTTAGATATCCGCAGTGGCTCCCTGTGGTTTAATGCGGCTGTGGAGACTACAGATGTGCATAAGCTGGCCCAAGGCACAAGGTCTAGTCCAACACTGCCACCTTGAGGATGCAAAAAGGAATTACTGTTATTTGTAACCATATCTTGCAAGGGGAAGGAAAAGGGCATTTTTACAAGGCAGTGGCTTTTCAGCAGTTGGATAGCATTTGTAAAGGACACTCTAAACACCCTCCATAGATCCTTACTTTAACCTCACAAAACCTATGTTAAACTTAATGAACCATTGTACGAACCATTTTCCAAAGCATACCATGATTGATTTGTTCCATTGTTGAAGCCACAAGACTTGAATCTTGCTTGAGATAGGTAATCCAACACTAAATAACATTGTGTATTATACAGTAATTGTGTTGAAAGCAGACATCTGTTTTACAAACAGTCAACTCCTCATTTAACAACAGTGTACAACATTGATCTACACATTTATATTTTAAGGAAATTGATTAATATATGCACTTAATCTTATCATGTTAAAGCACTTAATAAATGGTAAATGCCAATGGTGCATTTATATAGCGCCTTACATAGTGCATACATTCACCCAGACAATCATACACCGATTGCGGCACACACACACACACACACAGCGGGAGCAATTTCGGGTTCAGTGTCTTGCCCAAGGACACTTCGACATGTAGACTGGAGGAGCTGGGATTCGAACCGCCGACCCACGGATCATTGGAAGACCTGCTCTACCTCCTGAGCCATAGCCGCCTGACTGCTTTTAACTATTTATTCCTAATAAAGTGGTTTTATTTTTTGTTCAGTAAAGCAACTTTTAGTACTAAAAAAAACACCATAAAAATGTTATGTATTATAACAATACATATGTTTATAGGGCTTTTGTTATTATTTATTATAGGTTGTAGTTTACATGCACATACCAGACTGTTGAAACAGTGGTCCAGGAAGACCAGCAGGACTGTCTGCTCCTTAAGAGTTAAGCCAGACTTGTCTCCTCGTGCCAGGACAGCCTCCATCACACATTTGAAGAAGAATGGGAAATGTTTGGGCTCCTTCTTGAACACCTAGGATTTCGACAGACAGGAGAATATTACAAACCATCAATTTGCTTATGCCTTCCTGATCATGTAGTCTCAACAGAGACTTATCACATTTTATATAAAATCTATCTGTGAAAGCATCAATCCACTCTTACACATTTCAGCTTCTTCAGTGGGTCGAATGCCGAGTTTCTACAGCTGCACCATCAATTTATGCAGCCAAAGAGTTCATCCATTGTTTTGTGACCATTATGCCCTAGCAGCCCTACACCCACCAACAACACTGTGCAACTGTTGAACGTGAAAAGATTACACCCTGAAGAAGCCAAAGAAGACATTATCCTTATACATATGAAGTAGGCTCAATATATAGTGAGCTCCCAGTGATTTTAGAACCCCCATGACTAAGATACAAAAAAGGCTAGGGAGTATGCCAGATATTTAACATCAACACAACTAGTATAATTAATATTATTCTTAGGAGGACATATCCAACTCGTACACACTACTTCCCAGTGCATTATGCTGAGAGCTAGCTCTCCCTGCACTAGAAAATGACAATAACTGTATACTGTATAATAACTGTATAATTATTATACAGTAATACATAATGGTCATCTAGCAGGAATTAGGCCTGTGGCTCTAGAACTTCAAATGTTGGCAAAGATCCCCTTTAACCTAGTAGGAAAGTGTGAGGTCACCAGTTAATCAGGAACACTAACTAGTATAAATATTCCAGAATCCGCCAGCATTTCTTACCTCCCAGGCAGGGACGTTCTCTCTGAATTTCTCATTGACAATGCACGAGATGGACATGAGGTAAGCATTGCTTGACACCTGGGGAGTGTAGTTCACCCAAAGAAAGTTCTCAAGATACTGGCTGAAAGGCAAAATATAAATATATATTGGTATCTGTAAACAAAGCAGTGGTATAGTAGGCTACTGAATTAAAGTGAAGGTGTCAAACAACATGCCTGAATTCAAGCAGCATGATTTTTCTTATGGCGAACCTGAAAATATAAAAACAAAATTATGAGAGAAACGTTTCTAAGATAAGCAATAAAATGCTGCAAATGTTGACATTTTGTAGGGTAACCCGGAAGTTACCTCCGCCATAGATTTCCAACCAATTTGCATTTAGGTTGTAGATAAATTAGGAAAACAAGGCTGAAGATTTGCTTATGAATTAACATTTGGTTCAACATAGTAAATCTCTGCAAATCAACACTGTTCTCAAATTTTCTTAAAGCACACAGTGTTTTCAAAATTAACAGTTGATTATTAACAGCTATAATTTGTCATAGACAACAACAATGTGTTAACTACAGAGTACAGACATTTTCTGCATCAATTAAAAACCCAATGTAAAAAAGCACTGGACATCTGTTGAGGGGACTTCAGGATATTATGACTACAAAACTGCAGCAGCCTATTAAGTAGATGAAGCAGCACAAATCAAAGAGGTTAAATTCCCTTACTTGGACTTAAGAATCTCCTTTTCATAAACATCTTCCAACACCTAAAAGATTAGAAAGAATTAAAACACTTGCTTAACACTTATCATGGCATATATGGAACACATTGTTAAACCATAACATAATTAGGTATATTTGTTACAGTACTCATCCTAACAAATACAAACTGACTCAGCCACCCAGAAAACCAGCCAACATGCAAGTTGTATGTTGTTCTGATACACAGAATCACAATCTGTGTGTCTCGTGTGTGTGTGTGTGTGTGTGTGTGTGTGTGTGTGTGTGTGTGTGTGTGTGTGTGTGTGTGTGAGCTACGGACCAGAGCTAACCTAACACTAAGAAAACTAGCTAAATATCAAATCTGCTATTTGTTTCACAGAACACCATTGTATGACCATTGTATAAATTAGGCCATGCAAAAGGCTCCCAAACAAAACAGGTCATTGATTTCTAAATTAATGGGCAGGCTTTTGGAAACGAAAATAAACAGGTGTCTAGTACCTCAACAACACAAAAGAAAAGACTTACCTTTGGGTCAAAGGGCAGTTTATTCTTGGCATGGGGAGCCCAGTATTTATTAGCCAGCTATAACAAGAGACAGAGACATAGGATAATAAATACATAAGACAATTGCCACATGTTTAATGTGCTGTACACTACAGTGTACACAGCATCACTGATTGTGCTAGATGCATTATCATATTGCTATCACTTCAGCAAGGTAATCAATATAATGAATATATAGGCTTACTGTACATAACTATAATTTAATATAATACGGTGGGTAAAATTATTGCAGATGGAAGGAGTCATTAATTATCTCAGTCCCTCACCAGTTGAAGGATAAAACGTCCCACATTTAAATAAGTATGATTCTGGCAGTGAACTGAGCATAAGAATAGAAATAAAATCATCTTGAATCAAAGTAATGTTATTGTTCCGACACCTGACAGTTCCGTTAAACTTGACATAATTACCTGTGTCACATATTCTGCATTGATCTGAGAGACAGAGGGTGCAGCAGCTTTCTTGGCAGGGGTTTGTTTTTCCATGACCACTCTCATGAACAGCTACAAGGTTCACTGTCCAGAAAAGAGGCAAACCACAATGAAGCTTTCTAGCTAATGGCTATATTTCTAAACAACTAGGTTAAAGAGTATTTAGAAAAAGAGAAACAGGACTTGAGTCTAAAACAACACCAAATAGGGATAATAGTGAATAATCTGACAACAATGTAACAAGCATTACCATGTGACGCTGATGTGTTTATATTGGCTAATGTTAGCGTGCTAGCACTGAGCACAGAGAATAGCTTTGGATACTAAAATGAGTAAATCACGTTTGGTGGTTGAAAAAAATAGAGTCAAACGGGTAAATCGAATACAGCGACGTCACAAACCTTTAAGTTTATTCGTTACAGCATCAGTTCAAATAACTCTTTCTTATAGTTGCTACGCATGTACAGAGAGCCAACGACTTGAATGCGACTCACTTCCTGTATACGTACGTCCGGAAGCATGTCCCCCACCTACACACATACAAGTCTTTGGTTCCTTGCCTCAGTGGTTCCTGTGACTATGATGAATATATCTTAGTTGTTAATTTTTATTATTATTTTTTAAAGCTAAAGTAAGTTATATTTATTTCGTTAAAACAAAACATTTTTTGTTAAATCACTATATTATATAATCATTGTTTGCTATAGACTATAGACTGACCCCCAGGGAGCATTGAGGGAGTTCCAGGGGGTCCCAATATATATA
>OOFJ01053823.1:0-22360 GCA_900323375.1 Benthosema glaciale
TAAAAATGCCTTCTAAATACTGAAAGTTTTCCCTTATTTCTATGTTAGTAGTTCTCAAATAATGAAACTCAAGGACCCCAAAAAATATCTGTAATTGACCCTCATCTGAAAGTATGTTGTTCCAGGAACCCCCAGAACCAAAGATATGAGTTAAAAACGTTCGCTCTGAAACAATATATTCAAAGATTTGCGCCACATTTTCACGATTTTTCAAAAATAGCAGACCTACAAGCTCGTAGCGCGCCACTCGTGGCGCGCTATGAGCTTGTAGATCTGCTATTTTTCAATAGCTTAAAGCATAACATAATGCTTGAAACACCAAAAAGGTTCCCGTCTAGAAAGGGTTAAACAGGGAGATCATTTTAGATAACCGACTTGCAATATTCACCAACCACTACGCAATTAGGGGCCCATTATGTTCACAGAAAGCGTCTTTTTGGAGCGCTCCTCATCCTACCACCGAGCATCACATTTCAGCAATCCCGGCATCCCGGCGCTAGAACGCTCGGGACGCCAAGCACAAAATTGATACAATTTGGGGAGAGGAGCACCACTCATCAATGTCACTTTCCTTTGCCGAGGGCTTGGAGAGAGACACCCACAATCATTGAGCAGAGGTCTTTTCCTCCGTGCAATGTGTGGCGCTGTGGAAAACAATATCTTAAGCGCTCCATCACGCAAAATATGCTTTCTTTAAACAGTTTCCTTTAAACATTCCGGATGTCGAGTACAATCCAACCCTTGAGGCATACACAAACTAAATGTGAACGACAGGTTCTCACAGTGAGAGCAACAGCGGTCATGTAAGGACGTCTCTGTGTGTGTGTGTGTGTGTGTGTGAATCATACTTTGGCCAGCAGAGGGGGCAGTGTCACAGCAAATAGCTCTGTCATCCTAGTTCTGTCATCCAACTGTGTCTTCTTCTCCTTGGCTGTCATCACCTGATCATGCAAGCCATATAAATAATTAATATATGAATTATATTAATAATTAATAATTTAAAAGCATTAGGCAAAGCAGCAAGCGTTGATGGGAGTTCAGATAGGGTAGCACAATTACGATTAAAACAACAATCTTGATTATTTTATTTTAATCATAATCAATGATTGGTGGTAAAGGATGATTTGTCTTAATGCCTTTGCATTTTCAATACCATATTTTTGTATGTAAATATGTAATGGCCTATGTGGCCTTATTGTGCTGTGAGTTGCTGGATGTGGAGTTGGGCTGAAATGTGTTGGCCTTGTTGACCTTAACGGAGGGCATGGTGCAGCTGACCAAATAAGAAGAACTTTGAATTAATTGCCCATTTCCACAATTACTGTGAACCGTAAAATTACAATTTCTGATTAGGTTCGGTTGAGCAGCCGTAATTTCAAGATAACCCTTCCAGCCATGAACCACAGGCATAAAAAAGGAATAGATTATTAATAACTTGTGCATCTCACCCTTTTCCCTGTTCCTCTTCCAACAGGCGGATGACATTCAGCGGCCTGTCGTACCGTACAGAGCATGATCTCTATCAGAGCCGTCTCCTGTCGTTCTGTAAGAGCTGCACGACAACAGTCAACAATACATTAACTACACTGGAACAAAGGAGCAGATTTTACATATGTATTTTCACATTTACTCAAAACCGCCACTATGTGGCATCATGCACCAGTGGGTGACCTAGACTTGAGTGCCAACCGTGAAAATGGTTGTGTCCGGTCTAGCTAAGTAAAATATATTTGAAAGAAAACTATTCCACAAATTTTCCAAATACATATTAAGTGTCTGTGCAGGGCGCTTGAGCTCTTTACCTTCTTCTCCTGGCAGTGGATCGTCCAGCAGTAAACTGCTCATACACTCCCAGTCTTTCAACACCTCTGGACCACAGTCCCATAGAGAGTCTACCAGGTAGGCTGCATGTTCATGGAGCTGAAATGTTTAACCAGTAAAGAAATCTATTATAAATACAAACTCAAGGATCGGAGAGACAGACATCCCTGTATACCGTTGCATATTATGTATATACAGTATATGCTTAGGACTAGAATCTACATTCCAACTGATGATAATTATCCATAAAATGCTATTATGAATACTTGCACAGTAGAACCCATACTGTAAATTTAACCGCATAAGGTGCATTTGGGTTCCATTTGTACGCTCTTTGAGTTAATAAACAACATGGTCATGTACCTCGCTCTCCAGGAAGAAGAACACGGTGGTTTTGATGAGATTGGCATTGACACTATTTCTCCCTCTCCTCTTGGGGGCGCCCTCTTCTTCTGGTTCCTTGTGACTGAACAACCTGTGGTGGACAATAGATAGATGTGCTCCACAGTTAATCACTGCATCTCTCTCCCCCACTCATAAAGCCTCTTACAAGTCCTCAAAGATAACAGACTGTGGCTGTCTGTCAACACTAACAGACAATTTAAATTAAAGTCAAGTCAAGTGCAGAAACTCATTCAATCACACTATTTTTTTTGCATCGACAATAATGGAATGTAAAAACTAAATTTGTGAACTTCTGCTGACGTACAAAAATAAAGGCTTAAGAATCCATGTTTCACATTTCTAGGTCAGCAGTTTTAACATTTCACAACTTCCCCTTCTATTACCCAGTAGTAGAGTAGTAAGTAGTGGAGTCTACACATTTCTAATACAAACGCCTGATCTCTGCTGCGTGCGTCTTCCCTGCACTCTCTCCACTTTTCTTATTCCCTCTGTCATGTGACAGCAGGTCCTCAACATGCACACTGTGCAACAGCTAGAACAGATGTTATCAAGGTGACAGTATGTTAAGCTAAAGGTCGTTGCGTTTTTAAAATGGTTATAGTTGATATCATTTTTCCACTAGCTTTCTAAATGAAATAAATAATCTGTCCCCTACACTGGCAATCACAGTTTTGATGCTTTAAGGAAGATCACCAGAGGTGCCCCCCAAAGAAAAAAAAAAACTTAAAAAGAAAAGTTACACAGTATGCCTTTAATACATGCAACATAATATATGCAATATTTTAAAGGGCCATACAAGCAGTCTACAATATGAAAAAACATTTGCAGAGTTCAAACCACTTGAGATGGGTGATGTGATAACATTTAACTCGGTTAACATTGGGTGATGTGATAAAGTTTAACTGGGCTAACTGACTAATTGACTGTCATTAAAGGGACAATAGACAATATGTAGCCACTAGGTGTCGTACTTTTACAATACTTCTGTTGCACATGGTTCCCATAGTCACATCTACAGTATAAGGGGCCATGTCGACAGAAAGTGTCTTTGAGCTTCCAGTCGAGCATCGCATTTCAACAGCGTCCAGCATTTGTTTTTTAAGGTGGAGCACCCTGGGCACTTTTTATTTAAGTAGAAAATAGTTCAACCCACTCACCATCACCAATGTCACTTTTTAAGACCGACCAAATCACAACAAAGGAGGAGGAACTAAATGAAAACTCATCCAATGCCCCTGACTTCCACAATGTGGATGATCAACAAACATGAGTTTGATCCTCCTGGCTGTGTCTGACATCCTGCTAATAATGACATTACGTTTTAGCACAGCAACGGTTGACAGGTACGAACATTGCTGGCATCAATATATATACGCTCTCGACTTGATATCCAAAAGGCTCCTCCGGTCAAACAGTGCTTTCTGTGGCTCAATATGGTTCTATATAAGAATACATAATGGATAAAAGTAGTCAAACCAACTCAACCCAAGGCACAGATGGGAGGGGAAAGAGGTGCACCACCGCTACGTAGACATACTGCAGCGTGAGAGTTAGCAACAGTGGAGGTCAGTGACCCAGGAGTCCCAAAGCTCTGTGGATGTATTATTATACCTAGTACGTATGTATATAAGTTAACCTTTAATAAAATACACATGGATGCTTTAACCTACAATTAGAAAATCAGAAGACACCCTTATAAAGAGTGATTTACAAAGTACAAGGTAAGATACATTAATTCCCAGTAGTTTATGTACACTGTATCCATCTGTGTGCATGGACATTAAAAACATTGTTACATACTTCTTGTAGAGGAATTCCCCGGCCGCTACGGCGACTGGCCGGTGGGCGGAGTAGACCAGGTGATAAACGCTCTCACAGTCCTCAGGGCTCAGCACCTCATCTGTACTACTGTGGTGTTGAATGCACAGACGCGCAGAGAGAGAGAGAGAGAGAGAGAGAGAGGTCAGTTACCAAGGTTAGAGAGTACATGCTGGTGTCTGCCATATTGAGCATTACATTGCAGGTACACTTTATGATTTTATGTTCATTGTCCATTTTTTGTTTACATTTGAAAGACTTGACAAATGTTGGTCACACCAGAAGAAAAAAAAAAAAAAAAAAAAAAAGAAAAGGTAAATAATGAAACAAATATAACATTACAAAGGCGTGCAGAGCATAGGTATTAATAAAAAGCAGGACACATTGCAGACCACCATCTACAGGTAGCTGCAGAGACATTAGACGCACATCTGATATCACTGTGTACAAGCAACGGGAAAATATGTACGTTTCAACAACCACCCATTGAATTTAAGTGGGGGGAGAACAAGCCCGTAGAGAGACACATCTGACACAGCCTGTACAAGCATCCTGACAATCTGTGTGCTGCCAAACAACATCCCATTGAACTTAAGTGGGAGGAAAACAAGCCTGCTGGTTTTATTACAACAGCTGGTTATCAGATAAAAAAATAAAACAAACCAGATACTTACTGCAAGACTAGAGTGAGCAGTTTTATTGCTTGTACTGCAACATCATATTCCTTGTCTAGGGTCATAGAAACAATGCGATCCTGTGAACAGAAGAGGAACAAATACAATAAAGACTCATTTCATAGTGATATGCCTTTTTATTTCCAGACAAATGAAGGCCTAAAACAAATGTCAAGCATTAAGTTGAAGTGGTGAGATAGTGTTTGTTGTGTCCAGTAAGTAGCACTGACCTTAAATCGACTGGTGAAGAGCTCTAGTCTGGTGTTGAGTTCCCTGTTGTAGTAGAGACCCTGTAGAGCCGTCAAACATTTCAAGCGCACCTCACCTTGCTGGGAAAGAAAAAGAAACACCACACAAATGTTATGAAAGGCTCAAATTAGGGCTGAAAATGCTTTGTGAAACACTAAGAACAAATCCTGGTACAAAATATTTTCAGATAGGAGGTCCATAAACCCTAATAAGTGGCATTGGACCCCTACGTCCAAAACAAAAGCTAAGTGTGACCCACCTTATCGTGCATGGTCCATCCCACATATTTCAAATAGCTGTCATTGAGGAAGGCATCGCTGTAGAGTTTCATCCACACTCCAATCTCTTCTATACAGATGGCTCTGATCTCTGCTATCGAATCACTGACAATATCACAGATAACGGCATAAGCATTAATACAGAGTCTGTTAGGGTTATAACGATAATTTTCATAATTGATTTATGCATACATTTTTGGGGAGATTATTCAGAAATCTGAATATTCATTTTGACCACAAAATGACAGTAACATAAGCAGCAAAATTATAATAATTGCTTGTAAGATTATTTGAACCTAAACGTGTACATTTTGAAAACATTGTAATATTGCCCAATACCCAGCCGACGAAAAAAATAACTTTAATTTTAAAATGGAACAGCAAGCAAGCATGCACATGTAAATAGCACAAATTAGCATTTAATAAAGGTCGGCATCGTCATGTGTTAAATGATTTCAGTCACAGATGTGCAGGCCTACCGATATCGGTGAACAAACACTCCTTTGAATATGGCATTCATCATGTTTTCAATCTCGTCCTGATTTTCTTGGAGCTAAAGAAAAAAGCACAAGAACATATGTGAACACACCGGTTTGGTCAAACATACAGCTTCAGGCCCTGGTCTCTGGCATAGCCGACGAACTGTCCGGGCTGCCCTTTGCATCTAGGCTGCAAATGGTTTGAATCCCAGTCCAGACGGCCTTAGCTGTGTGTCACTACCCATTTCCTGCCAGTCAAAAAAAATATGAAGCTTCCTTTAAAAACAGCCAAACTCATTCACTGCCAACCAGCGACGGGTTTATCATCTTCAAAGCTCACACTGCCAATCAGGTGTTTTGACATGTCTTTAGTTTTAATAATCGCCTGCCTTTTTGGTGAGACTTGCTATTTTCAAATTACATTGATTATTTATAATAATAATGTATTTTATTTATAAAGCATATTTTTACATTCTTTCGAATCTCAAAAGTGTACAGGGTTTAAAACTAGGTCAAAGAAACTGCTTTGTGATTATTATTATTTTTCTTTTTTTTGTGAATTTACTCTGGCAGCAAACAAGTTAAGCTAAAGGAAGGAATGCCAATCGGACATTGTTATTTGTTAATGTAAGCAGACAGAGTGTGAAGACCAACTATACCACCATGCAGTGTCTCTGCTCAATGGTGAACCAGCAGATGGACGCCCAGTGGGACCTGCTGTTAATACGTAACATAATAAACTGCCAATGGTAGCCGAATTACACTCTGCAGTGCTCTCCACACCGGGCACACACCTACGGAGGTGTTGCATGGGCTAAAAGAGGAGTGGATTTGTTCTGACAGCAGACGGGAAATGCAACAAAACAGAAAAAACTATTTGTTCTGGACCATATTTCTTCTAGCTCAATGTCTACATAAACTGGATGATGCCAGCACACATATTTCCAGCAGCCAACAGACAATACAGACTACAAGAATGTGAGTCACGGTACAAGCCAAAGTACCACAATTACGAAAAATGTAATTGATATTAAAGCACCGTCTTATTTAAGACATTATACAGCTCAAGAATAAATGCTGACGCCTTTACTATATTTATATACCATGCAATAGACTCGAGGTCTAACTTGCGTAACGATCCATTAAGCTAATAATGATGATCCAATCAATGCAAACCTTGCGGTGCAGAAAATTGTTGCAGAACACATACAAAAATAAATGAAAAGGCCACAGCATGGAGGCCGCTTGTCAATGTTAAAACTTCTTATTCTGTGTAGGTCCTTTTTCCCCAAAACTGCCTCCTATACACCACTGAGGGATCAAAAAAGTACCATCCCAAACTAAAACACAAGCAGTGATAGGTGTCCGACCCGACACCTGGCAGATGGAAACTCAAGTCAGATGAACCAGACAAGAATCAAAAACAGCAGAAAGCTAATGCTTCATGTCTCCACAAGGGAGAGCAACTTCACCTCTTTACGTTTCTGCAATAGTAGCTCAAGTCTGTCGTTCGCCCGCTTCGCCACAATCTTGTTTCTCTCTGCTTCGTACTGTCTCTGGGTATTGTCCATGTTAATGCTCAGGTTCAGAGCTACATTCACCAGGGCTGTCATCAGCTTCATGGCTGCCAGAAAGAAAAAAACAAAATTTTACAGAACATCCTCAAACGGGATGAGCCAGTGGCTGACTGGAAAATGCACTGACCACGTAATATAGTTATGTGGTCAGTGCATTTTACAGTCGTTGCAGTTTCAATTCCAGACCTGTGTTGCCATGTAATTCATAGGGTTGTGATGGCAAAAAAAAAGCAATGTAATCCCATGGTTCGAAAAATATGTAACTTTTACATGGTGATGATAATGACACAAGGTCACAGGTCAAAACAAGAACACTTCTCGCACACACACACCCTTACCTGCCAGTGTTGAGGTGTGTCTAAATGCTCGGACCTGCGAGTCCGACAGGCCGGTGAGGAGTGATATGACTGTGTCCATCATGTACTCGTCGTAGATGATGCTGTACTGGCACTGGCGCACCAGCACTGCGATAAACTCACAGAAACTCGACTTGAATTTCTTCCACTGTGGCCCTGCTATAGTTAGAGGGTAGTCTCCACTGTCCTGTAGGGGACAAAAATGAAAATATTTGTTTCCTTTTGAAAATTAAAATACAATTAGTAATTTGCTAAGTCCCTCCCAAACCTGTCCTTGTCCAATAGGCATGTTATCAATGGTTACTAAGAGAGTAGACAATGGCAAGCTTTTCTTTCTCACCCATTGAGATGCATGTTAAATGACGGGATTTCAACATAACATAAATAAATAATCAATCATTTCAGTAACAAATCTAGTCAAAAGACCTGCAGTAGGCTATGCACTGGACAAATGTGCATGACGTTATTTCAATAAACGATTCAATAAATTGAGTTTTCATGTAGTGCACGGTAAGACTACAGTGATTTGTTTTATTGCCATCACCTGGGCGGCTCAGTCGTGTAACTTTCCTGACGTTAAGCTGTGTATGTGTTCAACAACACAGCCATGCTAAATAACATTGACGGCTATGAGGTGACGAAAGGACAGCTAATATGAGATGGAAGTGACTTGTGTTAAATAATGTAATGCTTTAATTACCTCATCAAACTCCTCTGTCATCCGTCTGATGATCTCAGAGTTCTGCATGTTACGGAACATTTCTCCAGTGACCACACCTGACACAAACACACACACAGGAGGTTATTTACTGTCAAAGAAGACCAGATCAACAATTGATAAGTTGAGACGAAGTTTAAGTCACACTATTGATCCATAATGTAAAAATTATGGATATGGGGTCAGGACAGCAAGGCCTTTTCTGGGAGGGGTCACATTAAAATATGTGACTTAGACTGTTATTCGTCTAAACTGCTCAATTGACATTCAATGTAGGCCTAAGCCAAATAGAGGTGGGTAGTTCTGTTGGAAAGACATTCAGTGCAACAAAACCAAGCAGCACAGCATTAAATGACGTAGATGGAATTGGAAGGCCATTATGACCCAGATGTAAGGCTAAGAGTGAGGGGTAATAGCACTGAATTCTATTCTTTACCACACCTTAAGACTCTGCATGTGACTATGCTTTTGTAATAAAACATCTAGAATAAACCTAAATCTGGTGATGATGCATTTAGTAACTATGGTCCTACAAACTGCCCGATGACCTGAGATCTGTAAAAACTGTGTCATCTTTTAAAAGAAGGCTTAAGATCTACAGTACCTATTCTGTTTGTGTATGTGTGTATGTCACTGCAGTTTCTCACAGGGGTGTTAAGCGTGAGCTGTGTGGGAGGCACTCAAATGCTGTGTCATGCAAATGTGTGGATGTTTTTTTATGCTTTATTTTGTGTGTGGGTGGTATAGTATACTGTCTGAATAAACACTTTTTTCATCATTATTTTTGTGAAGCACATACAGTTTAGTGTTGCTTTATCAATACAATTGACTTTGATGCTATATATCTTACACAATACAAACAATGTTCTTAATAGGCCTTTGAGTTTAAAGAATAAAAACAATGGATATACGCACCTTTACATCCCGAGCACTGGATGAAGAAATTGATTAGGTCTAGGAGAGCAACATCTCTGTCGTGTTTGTAGGATTCAATCCAGTCATCGACAACCGACTAAGAACACAGACAAATAATATTCTCATTCTCTAAAAGTAACTGGGCTAAAACAAAAGCAACACAGGGATTAATT
The DNA here is from genome assembly GCA_900323375.1 of Benthosema glaciale. Classification (NCBI taxonomy): domain Eukaryota; kingdom Metazoa; phylum Chordata; class Actinopteri; order Myctophiformes; family Myctophidae; genus Benthosema; species Benthosema glaciale. Next base: position 9,464 of record OOFJ01053823.1, read on the forward strand.
TCCAGGAAAGCTGTCGTACTGACCTGCATTGCGCTTCTCCCCAGCCTAACCACCTCAAACAGCATCATACCCTCCATGCCATTCTCTTGGTGGTGGCCATTTAACCGGCCTGCTCCTTTGCCTCCTTTCCCCTTCTCGCCCACTGCTTTCTTCCCCTTCTTTCCACCCTACAAACATAATAATGTTTAAAAAGGTTACGTACACACAGCAGACCTATAACCGCGAGTATCTATTTGTCCTTCCAAACCCAAACTGAGATTGAAATAAATTAAATACATGAGGTGATTTTTTTTATCAGCTTGCTAAAACCAATCAATTAGCTAGGAGAATGTAGAATGAACTTAATGAAGACATCCAACGATTGTTAAAGTTGAAACATTAAAACAATGAAAATAGGCATGGCTGTTTCAATTCTGTGTTCCAGTCCCATCTTCCTGTTTATGTGTTATGTGTATTTTTTTGCCCAGCACCAAAAACAATAGCACAAAAGGTACGTGTTTACCTTTCCTTTGGATGATACTGTACTTCTTCCATCTGGATCTTCAGAGAAGTCTGTGTCTGAAGAGAAACGTGTGTCTGTATCCCTGGTGAGAGGTCAGAAGAACAGATGTTGGACACCAGTTCACACCAACGCATCTTCAAATGAATACACCGGTGAAGCACTGAGACTGGCCACTTACTGAGGGAAGGGGAACTCCGACGGTATTTCTGGTGCCGCTATCATTTCTGTAACATCTTCTGGACAAACTCAACTTATGATTGACTTGAGATCCCAAAGGACAGGAGGGGGTCGCATGTGACCTGCAATATAGAAAGGACATTTTAAGGACAGTGTTACTTACTGTCATTGTCAACATTTAATTTCAACATTGGCCATTTTGTTTACATAAGTACCCTTTCATACAAATTGCTTTTTGTTGTCCATATTCAATAAAGGTTACAGAACATACATTTTAGTCAGTATCAGCTCAAACTCACTGTATCATTAAAAGCCCTCCTTAAACTGAAATTTTAAATGCAACACTAAAGCAAACCATTTTCCAGAGACAGCCTTTCAGGACATATGTGGAAGTCCCAATTATTATCTTTAATGTAAGCTAAATGTACTCAGAAATACATTGCATACACTTATAGAACACATCACTTGGAGTCCGCAACATTGTCATCGTCATTGTCAGCAACATTGTCTGCTAATGACAAGACATTCAAATTAGTCTGGTATTGTCTTTTAAAAATAAATTCACACCTTTCAAATTTCGGCACAACATACTTTTGTAAACAGCATTGAAAGCGAGAGCTGAGCATGTAGCCAACGAGTTCCTCAGATAACACATGCTCCGTAGTAAAGCCAATGTTTCTTTGATGCCGTTTCACAGAGAGAGAAAAAAACTGCTTCACATGGTAACAGGGGGTGGCTAGGCTACAGATCCTCTTGTCACGCAGAGCTGCATCCTCATTGGCTCCCTCTCTTTCTCCTCTCCCTCCATATCACACGCATAGGGCTCTTCCTCAATGGCCAAATATGGCAGTGCCCTATCCGCCCCATGCGCGGTTCAGCCAATCCCTACACAGTATCAACATCAACAAGGACGCACACAGTGGGCTCCAGATGAACAACTGCAGTGTTGTGATGTGTGACATTTAGCAGAGCAAATCTCGGAATGTGACAATAAAAGACATATTCTCACTTTTTGCTATCATAAATGGAACACGTATGGGTATGAAATGACAACAACTTGTTAAGTGGATAGAATATGAAAATGTATTTCATGGATGTAATCACTAGAGATGGCAAACATAGCTCCTCCCCACTGTAGCGAGGGCCTTGATCTGGGTGTGTCTTCCTGTAGTAACACATACAGTAGTGACACAAAGTGTGTCACTCAGAGATTACTGTAACATTTCCATCACACGCAGTAAGCACTGGATAACTAGTTCAGAAAGAACTAGATTACTAGAACATGCAATACATGACCTGATCTCCAAGTAATTATAAGCCATTGATGGTGGTGATCCACAACACCCCCCCCCCCCAGAAAAAAAAGATATGATCCACATGGCCTTAAGATGAAAGGTAATATCAAGGCAGCACATAAGCACAACCAACTCATCACCACCATGTCACTACACGTGCAATCTTGCAACGTGTGACCGTAGTGTATTAATATATAATTCATCGTAATAACGCGTGTTACTACCGCTAATAACATGTTTACTTTCCAGAGCGGCATTTATGTTCTGCAGGATCCAAGGGGTGTTGACTGAAAAAGTGGCGCCAAACCCGGCTAAGTTATAAGTCATAAACCGGGGATCAGCGACCTCAGACAACACTGCGAGAATGATGAAACACAACGGCTTCATAACGAGGCTGTGTGTGCGACGAAGACGCCACAATTCACCGATCTGTTGCCACCAAAGCTGGCCGACTAGGTTGCGCTCTACGGCGGCGCATGTCAAAATTGACACCGGTGCGGGTGGACGGGGGTTGCTAGAAGGCTAACTAGCCGAGTGAGTCTCTTTACGTCCCACAGTCAATATTTTGATAACGAATAGAAATAAATACTAAAATGTAAAACACACATACGAAGCAAAAAGTGTTGCAACAAGAACAAGATGTCTCGTTATTTACTAACAATGAGGACCCACCGACGTCCATATGAGATGAATATACGTAACGCTGAGCTCATAACAAAACAACTGTAACGTTACGAGCAGATATGCTAAAAGTTAGCCGGTTAGCAACAGCCCTGGTGTTTATTTTGAACCAGATAAACATCAACGGGCCACAAATACCAACATGACTTCCAACGAGGTGAAAACAAACAACCAAAACAACGAACCATGCATGCTAGACCTCTAAACATTAGCGGTGTTTTGCTGCTAGTAGCGCCGCTATAGAACACACATCGCGTCGCACGAGCCTTTCTTTCCTTCCGCTCAATAAAATTGACGTCATTTTCGACCGAAAAAAGTGTCGACGCGCGTCGCATCGGCACTTTTTTCGGTCGAAAATGCGTCATTTTTATTTCCTACGTCGTTTTTGATCGAGGCGAGAGGGGTGGCGCGACTAAGTATAAACGACTACTTAAAAAAAGAAAAAAAAACATCCCGTCCTCTCGTCCTCCATCTTGCCTCGGGACTTCCAGGCTGTGTGTGTGTTCTTGCATAAGCTGCAGTGCAAACGCTTTGTTTACGAATCAAACGCCAATTAAAACAGACGAGCGACTCTAAACGCACGATTGTGACTTTTTATGTTGAGAATGAACATCATCATCAGGCGAGGGGGGCAGGAACGTAGCTAGTTAGCCTAGCAAAACAGTCGAAGTAGCTGCTAACAGCGGCTAACAGTAGCCGCGGCTAGCTGCGCGAAGCTAGCTAGCAAAATACAAACCAACTTAACTTCCAGATTGCTCCTCTGCTCCTATCCGCCATTTTACGGCTAACTTACCGTGCGTGTAAGACTTTACTTCCGATAGAATCCCGACTTTCGCTGTGCTTTACGAGGACGTGGTCTCCATTACGACACAAATGTGTAAAAAGAGTTTGAAAGTGGCGGTCAGAGGCGGTTTTCGGACGCTGCTCCGTACTTCAGTTTGTTGTTTCGACGACCTGAGGAAGGAGGGGGGGGGGGACTGGAGCACAGCTGCTCCACCTAGCGGTCACATTTGGTACTGTCCCCCATAAACCGTGAATCGACTGACACCTAGTGGCGAATTATTCGAAGTACAGCTGTCAACATCGAGAATGGCGAGTTATGTAATATCTTGATATAAGAGAGAGAGAGAGCCTTCATCAAAACTCAACTCAGTGGCACTCGTCTGGACTGATATTTGAATGTATGTCGTTTTCTCGAACTTGATAATCATAGATAATCCAGACAAATTCAGGGGTTGGAAAAAATGTATTAAAGGAGCATTCAGTGATTTGGGTGATTTGGACAACCAGCCGGTCCACCCTGGTAACAAGATATGAGCATGCACACGCTCTAAAGTGGGGTGACACACAACGTGCCAACAGCACATGCACCAAGGCCCTCCCAGCTCGATCCTGATTGGACGAAGGCATCCTCTATCCTGATTGGATAAAGGATTTGTCTCCCAAAGCCCAAACTGAAACTAGAGTTTTTTGACCCCTGCAGTTCACTGGGGACAGGGAGGAACTAATTATATGGTCAGCACGCTCTATAGTAGGGAGGTTTATCACAAATAAATAAAAAAATAAGTGATATTTGAATGAAGTGAAATCACTGACTGGTCCTTTAATTATCCTCATATTTTATCTCATTATGTAACACTTTGACGGGACAAATTATATAACTTTTAAGGATTTACTGGATAATTATACTATTAGGTCGGAGACTGAGGCTTATATTACAGGTAAATGGATTGCCTTTCATACTTTACTTTATATGTGTATAAACAAAGATTCCATGTCAGTACTTGGAGGCCAGTGGGGAGTCCCAAGGGGGTCCCCACTCACATTAACGATGTTCTAATCTAGATCACTTCTCAACCTGTAGCTAGGCGGGAAATTGATGTGATAGTTCAGTTGGTGATAAAAGCATGAAATTTGGCACAGATGACCTTCATATGACCCTAATCCATAATCAACCTCCGGCCACGGTTATTCCACAAGCTCATGTGGAATAACCATATACATTCCTTTTCGGCAGCCATATTGAAAAACGTATAGGTCCAATTGCAAACTGGCGGCCATCTTGATATATTATATATATATATATATATTGATTATCAATTAGGGTGATATAATGGTAATCTGTGCCAAATTTCATGCCTGTAACACCAACTGTGGATTAACCATGAGCAGATGTACATTTATGCAATTTATCAGCAGCCATATTGGAAAATATGCTGCCATATTGGAAACTAATGCTATTTATTTTATCTCTTTTTTATTCTCTTATACCAAAATGAGGAGCAAATCAAAGATGTATAGGCCCTGCAAATTGGTGTACTCAAAAACGTATAGGTCCAATTGCACACTGGTGGCCATCTTGAAAAAAAAAGAAAATCTGTGTGGCCGGAGGTTGATTATGGATTAGGGTCATATGAAGGTCATCTGTGCCAAATTTCATGCTTTTATCACCAACTGAACTATCATGTATTGAAAACAGCAATTTCCCACTTAGCTACTGTGGGGACTGTGGGTCACTACTCCCGGTGGGTTACCCACATGATTTTGGGGGTCCCTAGATGATTTTCAGGACCTTTTAAATACCTAAAGAAAATAATAATAATAAATAAAGCTGCTAAGGTTGAGAACCACATGGACTTTTGCAGATGATTTCTGAGTTAGCTTTCAGGCATTTACTCTTTATTATGGATTAATAATTATATATTCCCTTCTCCAGTTGATTTTTCCTAACTTAACTCAGTAAACCATTTGATTAAAGTACATGCTACGTTAGTCTTTAAACGACAATACCTGTATTATGAATGACGCTGACATACTACTTTTAAGTTCTTACAGTTACTAGCAGTCTATGAGGCTTGTTAAAAAACAAAACTAAAAACTAAAAACAAGCTAAATAATGTTACATGATTCTATTCGTAGTAAAGGAGGCTGAAAAAATCCACACACGAGTTTACTGCTCCCTTTCTTTACTTAAGTGGTAACGCTTCGGGCCGTAGCCCTTCTTCAGACCTTCCTGAAGGTGGAAGGTCTGGAAGGTGTACAGATTGTTTTCATTTATTTTACATGTTTCTATTCTACCCCATTCTGTCCCCAATAAATAAAGAAAACATTTTAGTACTTTAAATTTATTTCACACATAAATGCAAAGCTGCATGACGGAATGGAAAGGGAGATGTGACCCAGAGTGACAGATGACTGACAGACAAAAACGTAGTAGAAACTGACTCAAGTCTACTACAGATGTCAACAGCAGCAAGAAACACTGAGAAAATGAAAACCATAAAAGTCTAAAACTGAAAGCACACTCATCAAAAACAATATGAAGAGTGACATATACATAAAAGGACCTTACATGTGATGTGACCATCAAATCCGGATAAAATGTCAAAATTAAATAATAAAATTACACATTATGTTGAGCACTAACTTGGAAAAAAAGGCACCTCTGGCAAGCAAAACAAAATGGGTCAGAGTGGTAATCACTGTGTCCTTTAGTGTCTACGTACACAGTGAGATGCTCACCAATTACCTTTTATGAATCTGTGTCATGCACAATATCAACAAGAAAGGTTTATTATCATAATTGTGAAAATGTAGCCATCTTGTGCCCTTTTCCCTTTATCGTATATACATTTTTATGTGTACAGAATGTTATTATAATACAAATCTATATACATTAGATTTTAGGAGAGTGTTATAAAAAATAATAATCAGTTGACAAAGCAGCATAAATTAGTCATCATACCAGGGCCTGGTTAAAGGCTTATTTATACTGTATTTTGAAATGAAAAATGTTCTTGGCATGAATCACTTTTCATCTACAACAAAGTATATTTCAAAGAAGTATAAATTAGCCATAACCACTTCAACCCCAAGCACTTTGTTGACCAGGGTCCCCCAGGGGTCTATAATTGGTACCCTATTTCTTTCCCTCTAGTCTACACAAAATCTTGTTGAAAATAGCTGATCTATACGCTCACAACGCATCTAATGTTCACCCACTTTTACCCAATGGTCGCCCATTATGACATGCCCAGAACAGGGACTGTAGGGTTCATGTGGTTAAGCAATATACGTCTTGATCTTCTGTATTATGGCACCACAGCAGATGGGACACTTGTTGAGGGCCTCGGCACACTCCTTGCAAGTGACCAAGTGACCGCAAGGGATGAAGACCATACAGATGTCTCTGTCCATACATATTTTGCATTGTTTTTCCCTCTGCAGCTCCCGCAGTTTCTCCAATGGATCCTCATCTGAAAGGCAGAAAGTACTTTGAGGGACATTTTTAAGGTGATTAAACATACTGTAGAGAAATATACACAGATGGCATATGTTTAAAGGAAATATACAAATTAAAGTGGATGTCAACGCTGTCCCCAGGCCATGCATTGTACCAGAGACATTTTTTTCCTTCTTTTTATAATCATTACTGTTATGTAAGATATAAGACTGTGTTAATCACCTATTACTATTTGTTTCATGATTTACTTTGTGACACTTTATTATTCCCCTTTAAAGCCTTTTGTATTAATTATACTTCTACATCTTCATGTATGCAACTGTAACATGTCAACTGGGGTGATGCACTATACAAATCTTCAGTTTTTTGTTTTGTTTTACTTTTAAATCAATACATTTTGGCCTTCAACTTTATTGTCACATCACAAGCCTACAATCTTCAGAAATCAATCTACAGAAAAACAACTTAAGTTGCAACTTCACATGACAAATGTTAATTGAACTAGGAGTAGTCTTGCGTTGCCAGACAGTTGCCTCTCGCAATTTTCAAATGCTTCCGTCTGTACAGAAGCTCTGATCATGAGCAAGCGATAAAATGTTAAGAGAAGCTTCCTCCCCACTTCTGCTTTGTCTTTACAGTCGCGGAAATTTATCCTAATATAAATCGAAATAATTTAAGCATAGCTTGCTGCTTAGCAGAAATGGCAATAAAAAAATAAAATGTAAAGATAATTTAAAATATATTTTTGTGAACCGAAATGGCAGCTTCCTTGCTCGGATTTCAGGAGTTGTAGCAAAGCTGCAATCCAGAACGTTTGTGTCTGTGTGTATAGATAAAATATTTTGACCAAAGTGTATGGTAAAACATGTTAATACAATATAATTATAACCAACACATTCTGTTTTTCTATTGAGAAATGTAGACACATGCCTGTGTTCATCTCATATGCTCAAGTAGGCCTTCCTTCTTAGCTCATTGGTAGAAATTGTGTTTGAATCCCGGGAAGGCATTGCAGCTTTAAAAACAACAAAATAAAAGCAAGAGAAAGTACCTTGTGACTGGGTATTACTCTCTGGGTTGGGGTTGAGACAGTCATGGATAAAGGCCTCCAGGTTGGGGTAGCCTGAACCAGTTCGGCTCATCTTCTCCTGGATAGTTCTCTCTATCACAATGGGGTCCAGGCCCATCTCAAGAGCCTTCTGAGCCATTTCTGACTGCAGTACATCTGGACAAAAACACAGAGATATTTGTTATATAAGTATATTTGTTCTTTAAGTAAATAAACACATGATTAAAAAGAAAATAGCGTAAAATTGTTCACCATTTTGATGACTTGAAAATCCATTCTGATGACCTGGTGTCTGTAGAGGAAAGATGCTTATTTCATTATCATTACCGGAATTAATAAAGCAAAGCTTGACCTCCGCTAACATCAGCCATCAATGTAATTAAGCAATATTAATGCAGGGAGTGCTACAGTATACCACAGGATTTTGGCACTGTGTGGTGCATATCGGTAACGAATGGCATAGCACAATCATGGGTGTATTATTGTGACTATAATAATTGCTTCATTGTATAATACAGTATATAACTAAGAAAAGGAAAATACTTTGACACCAACAGCTAGCGGCAGTCATTGCAAGGTTGGTAGGTAAAGTGAAGGAGTGCTGGTATTGAGCTACTAAGTCTGAAATGCTTTATGGTGTCGCCCCAATCACAGTTATCAGTCTTGTAATACTGTAAATCTACAAACTGTTAATAAAATTTTCAATCAATCAATCAAAACTCATTAGACCAGTGGTCTAACACTCAGTCGAGACACAATTGCGGGGCCACAGAGCCATTTTATGGGTTGCGAGAAAATACACTTTTTCTTTTACATTTCTGTTTCGTCGAGGATGTTGTAGCTGAACACTGTTGACGAACTCCTGTCCCTTTTCTGTCAGCAGGAAACTGCACCTGGTTAAAGAAAACAAAAAGAGTCAGAATGGGCTGAGAGGAGTAGAGAGGAGTAGAGAGGAGTAGAGTAGAGTAGAGGTCTTACCCAGGATAGTGTTTGGCATGTTCCTCCCATGGATCTTCCTGGGGTTGCCAGCCTTTCAAACCTCCACCACAGCAGAAACACACCACCATGTCCCGTACTCCTACAACACAGAAATGTTTAATTCTTGGAAATTACAGTACATTTGCATGTATTGATATTGGTACCAGCAATCTCTGCATACATTAATTGGTACCCTCAAAATATTCTTTATTTAAATCAACACATGCTTGAGATTTCAACTATCATATACAAACCTTTGCTGTAGAAGCCAGCCGCAGCCAGTCTCTCGTGGTCAATGAGGTGTTGGACACCTTCAAAACTCATAACCCTGTCTTCATAGCTGCTCATAGGAACAGCAGAGCTTGTGCGTTGTGTGATCCCTCCCTCCTCCACCTCCATACCTCTAAGGGAAGGGATGTTGCCCACGTCGTGTCCCAGGATGAAGAAGCAGTGAGGGAAGTGTTTGGAATGTTCTCCCCAGGCTGTGTCCCCTCTTTCCCATCCTGCCAGCATGTTTCCACAACAGAAACACTGGACCTTGTCCCCATCCCCCAGGTAGTAGAGACCTGCTTCTGCCAGATCCCGGGGCCTCACAGGGGCAGTGGAGGGCCACGAAGTAAAGGTTGCAAGCCGGGAGTCCTCGTTGATCATGTGGGGGGCTTTGGGGTAGGGGGTCTGATCGACCACCTCCCCCGTCCTCAGACGAAACTCCATGTCTTCCATTTCCTCATTGTAGGCGGAACCATTAGTCAGTGACTCTGGGTTGACATTGGACCGGTGTGTGCACCTGAGAAACTTGCATGATGGGGAAACCTGGAGTGAAATGAAAATAAGAGTTAGGGGGTTGTTATATTTGGTAGGAACCAGAAAAGAAAAAAAAATCTAATTAGATTTAGTTTTACTTTATTTTATTTTCACCTCTTTGTGTCGTTCTACAGGCATGTCTTCCCCACACCAGTTTTCCACGGTCTTCTGGCAGCTGAAGCAGCGAACACGGTCAGCATGGCCAGTGAAATAGAAGCCGGCACGGGCCAGCCTCTCTGCTGACAGCTGCTGGGCAAGGCTGGAACCTCTGAACGATGCTAGACGACTGTTCATCAAAGACCAGTCAGTAGCAGCGTTATCTGCCTCCAAGTCACTGTCTTGCGTGACGTAAGACATTTTAGAACCCAGGGTTCCGCTGAGATGAACAGTTACGACAGAAGACCTGAAGACAAAAGACAAGAGTATTATATTATACAGGGATAATTTGGAATTTGGGATTTCAAAATTTCACACTTCCAGACTCTAATTTCGGGCCTGTGTGTCTTTTGTGCTGTGCAAGTCTGATGTCAGAGTGATGTGCCAGTGTTGATATGCCCATATATGGATATTCTGATGATGTCAGTGTTGGGGTATTCAAGTAATGTAATCTCGAGGTCGGTCCCAACGTGGAGAGCCTTCATAACAGCTGCACGACCTCCACACTCTCACAGGAGACTGCCGTCGCAGTTAACTATGAAACTATTTGTCCCGACACCAGCGGCACCGTCGGCTGGCCAGGGAACGCCAGAGGCGCTGCCGTCAGACTAGCAATCCCTGTTATGCCCAATGCCCATGTATGGAGATCCTTGACAGTTAAGCCCATTGCCAATATATGAGCATATTGTGGCAGTCTCATGATAACCACTGTGGTTGCCGCAAAGGTCACAGGTAACTATGGAATCATACATTTCCCGTCAGTCAGTCAGTCATTTTATCATTCAAAATCCCTATACATGGGGAAAGCCCCTTATCTGGTGCCCAGGTCCCGTGACACCGCACGCGACAGGTCGCTTCTCGCCCCCAGGCATCTTAATGCTACTAAAACATTACATTTTCCATACTTTTTCAGACCTGGAAAAGTTTGAAATGAAATTCCATACTTTTCCATACTTGCGTAATACATAATATAGATGTTATCATACCTTATGCAAAATGATTCTAAATTACCCCATTTTGCACATCCCCCTTTATTGCTGCTTTCTTTTATAGGTTACCGTTAGAATATGTGTCCTGCCTGTATACGTTCATCTTTAAAATCTTTTTTTTTTTTTTTTTTCATGAGAATCCAGTATGAGCTCTATTAATCGTACTCTTGCATAGTATATTGCCTTTTCTTTAACAATCAGCGGGAAATAAATAATCAAAGTTCATCAAACAAGGGTGTACCGAAAAGGAATTTCTCGGCTGGCCACTGTGCCTTTAAAAGCGGCAGTCAGGCTGTGGTCACATGGAGGCGTTGGCTGTTCCATGTGAGGTAGGAGGAGCTGGATTGGCTCTCAGTACTGCACCCTGTGCAGCACTAGTATATACACACCCCTACACACACACAGTCAGGAACACAAGGCACAGTGGCACACCAACTACCAGCATAATATCAACTCCTTTTCAGAGATATCGTATATATTTTGATACAGTCAATGCACATTCTATGACTTGCAGTTCTACACCTTCATTTATACTTCTGTAGGACAGTTTTGTTAGAATTAATACAAATTTTATTTTGTATTTTGTTACCTTAAGTTGTAGGTGGTTGTAATGTACCATATCAAAATATTCTGTGTTTCAACATCGTAAAAGAAAAACATTGTCCAGAAGCTCTTCATTGCTGATGACACACACGCACGCACGCACAGCAGCTGATAGAAGAGTAAAATTGGAGTAGAATAGTGGCCTCCAGTTTGAGGGCAGTAACGCTCATGTTTATTGTGTATAATGCACAAATGGCACTCTGGGGTATGCTGTGACCCATAATGGGAACAAAGAGCTTAATGTGGGACATCCTATAGGGCAGTGGTTTCCAAACTGTGGTGCGTGTGCACCCCTTGTGGTGCGCGGGCGCCTTCTAGGGGTTGCGAGACATGAAAAGGCTAATTGTGGTGCTATGGTTTTATTTTAAATATATTAAAGGACCACTTCACCACGTTTCAACCTATCTTCATATAACTGGTCCTCACTAATGTTCATGATAAAACAGCACAATTCTTTTCTACTCAGTCTGTCTCTCATAGGAGGGCTGTGGGCAGTTCAGAAACCGTCCTCCATGCGCATCATCGATGGGGAATCCAATACTAATAGAAACTGCAGGCTTTCTTTTCCTGAAAAGTCCCAATGCGAAAATGGAAGCCATCATTCTCACGATAATAAAAATGTAAATATTTTTTCAAAAATATATATAACAAAAAAAAAATCTGTCTAGCGATGATGCGCATGGAGGACAGTTTCTGAACTGCCCACAGCCCTCCTATGAGACACAGACCAAGTAGAAAAAAAGTGGTATTTTATCATGAACATCAGTGAGGACCGATTACAGTAGAACATAGGTTGAAAAGTGGTCCTTTAACATATTATGCCAATATATTACAAGTATGTGCAGAATATTGCCTATGCTGCATATATATGCCAATGCCATATTCAGGTTTATATATGTGGGTAAATAGGAAATATATGTCTCTATATAGTTGATGCACTTTTTATTTCCATGTGGGGAGAGCGTTAGCTAGGTTGCTATATAGGGCCATGTCTCACTGTTGACAGTTACAAACACATCCTGCGGCAAATGCAATTTGTCAGACAATCAACAAAGAAGATGAGTGAGAGAAAGTGTTCTCTGTGGGTATTTCATGTTCTGATGAGAAACAACCACCATCATGTCTGACATTTGATTCATGTTGATTGAAATACAAAATGGAAAAAAATTCTTGCTGATATTTACTAAATAAAATATCACAATATGTATTTAACCAAAATGACATCGCCATCAATAGTGTGACAAAATATATTTTGAGGATTATTGTCTCCACCAGGCCGAAGGCATGGGGAGAGACTATGTTTTGCCCTTCGTCCATCCATGTGTCCCTCTGTCTGTTAACAGCTAATCTCTGGCACCGTTGGCTTGATCACAGCCAGACTCTGCACACACTCCCTCAAT
>OOFJ01053865.1:1834-15968 GCA_900323375.1 Benthosema glaciale
CAGGGCATTCCACACTTGGGTGGCTGTGCTGTAGAAGGATTTGCCCATGTTTGTTTTGAACGTGGGAGGTACCAGATCGTTGTTCTCGCTTCCTCTTGTCTTGTGTCTGTGGGAGTCGCTAACCTTTTTGAGGTAGTTTGTCAAGTAGGCGGGTACAGATGGCACAGAGGGCAAGGCTGCATTTACAATTTTAAATGTCAGTCCCAGTTTTAATTGCTTAACTCTGTTTTCTACCCTGAGCCACCCAAGACTGTCAAAATGGGTTGCAAAGAGATGGGTCATGGGCCCCAGACCGAGGAGTAGTCGAATTAGTTTGTTTTGGGAGGTTTGGAGCTTGGTCTTTAGTGTCATGGAGATGTTTGAGAACCAGGAGGTGCAATATATATATATATATATATTACTTGAGTAAAAGTACAAAGGTATTGGCATAAAATAAAATAAAAAATAAAAGTACCAAAAGTAGAAAGTACTCGCTGCACATGCAGGTCCTGCAACAATGCAGATCTACAAGCTCACAATGTGTCTCATCGCAATTCAATTCATTGGATTGCATTGTGAGTGAGCTTGTAGATTGGCTATTTTCAAATGGCCAAAATGTATAGTAGCTATAGTAGTAACTAAAGTGTAAATTGTAGTGCAGTAAGTAGTACAATATTTGTACAGTACTATCTCCAGACCCAGAACAACTCTGTCCACAATGACTCCTTACAGTGCTTGCACTGTATTCATGATCTAATCACAAGATAAAGATACCACAGAACTTCATATTAGATTGACTCAATATTTGACACAGGCTGCAGTTTTGTGGTCAAAGGTCAAGGCCAGCAATGTGGGTAGGCACCAGCTTGAACACCTTGATAGTAGCATCCTATGCCCCACCCTCTTTCTGTAAATATACCTTTCACTGTTGAACTTTTACTGATGTATTTTATTTATTATGTACCGTATTGTGTGTATTATTGATGAATTGAGTACAATGGACCACAATGGAAACAAGAGAAATTAATGTGTGGCATGTAAACTGCATTACATGATGGACAATTTCAAAGGCAGTGGCTCTTGGTTATGTGCCCTTTTAATAGCTATATAATGTAGCACGTACTACTGTATATATTTGTGCCAGTTCAGGTTCTTTCACTCTTATCAGTAATCGTTTCTCAAATATTTGCTTAAAGAACACACCCGAAAGAAAGTCCTGTTTGAACCGGAAGAGCATAAAACATGGCTGAGTCAAGTGCTGAACTCAAAACATAAAAGTTTTTATTTGGCAAAATGTAACCGAAATACTGTACGTACGCGTAACAGTATACTGTATGAGAAACCATGTGTTATTAAAGGCCAACTAGTCACAACTCCTTGCAACAAAACAGTTTTAAGGCCAGTCCACACCAATGCAACTCCTTGCAATTGCTATTGTGAATAATAGCAATAGGTTGTAAGGCCTGATTCACACTGGCAGCCGAATCTACATTCGGCTGCCAATGTGAATCCTGCCTAAGTAGTTGCATGTTGCCAGGAGTTGCATCGATGTGGACTGGCCTCACAACCTCAGAGCACACCATCAGACAGCGATGCATTTGTAGTAACAACTTGACTAGACTGTGAAATAAGAAAGGGTCCTGATGATACGAGTATGATTGTCTAATCCTGAATCATCAGGATTTAAAAGGTTTAAATTAGCTAATACATATACTCCATACTAATCATGCCATATTGTGAACAAATTATTTCAATCAACATTTTGGCTTAACTGTTAAGTGTAATGGAAAAGTAAAAGAAAAATAATATATTAGAATTACAACAGTACAGCTCCTTTAAGGTACATTAAGAGTTTTGCAGAGGTAGCAGACAAACAGGTCAGGACCTAAATATGACCAGCTTCATCTTAATGTATATTAAAATGCACCATTACATACAGTCATTTGCAGCAGTCTGGGATTGATAAACATTTTTGATAACGATCTTAGATTGTGTTATAGAGAGAGGCGCATGCGATTAACAATCCCAAAGAAAGTAAGGCATGTTATTCAGTGCACAAAAGCCCTTTTCAGTTCAGTGGTTAGTTATACAGCAATACAGTAGTTTTCTAAACCATGTTCCAATGCACCCAATGAACAATGTATGGGTTTGTGGAAAAATAAGAACAATGCTTAGCATTACACATTTTCTGAACAAACATATTCTTGGGCAACTATGCTAACGTAAAAGCAGATTTATGTGCATTAGAAAGTAACACAAAGATTCATGCAAAATGTCCAAAGCTCAGGTTTGGACTTAAAACACAAAGCAACTTTCCCTGCAACAGAGTACAACATCACATAATCTCAGATTTGTGCTTCGATATTACGGTAACCATGCACACTTCTGCGTTTTTCAGATTTTTAGCTGCGTTCTTCCGCCATTTTTCTGAAATACGCATGCAGTCTATAAGTCAGTTAACCCTGAAGTCCCTATTTGGGCAAATTTTCAAATAGCAGGTCTACAAGCAAGATTGTAGATTGGCCGTTTTCATTATTTGTCAGGTCTATAGGGCAGGGCTAAGATTACCGGTAGAGTTAAGCATGGCACAGTGCCTTCATCACTTTCCAGGCTACTTTAATTGTATCACAATATACTCAGATTTCACCTATATCAGGTGTGGATATAAAGCAAGTAAATATAGACACAGAATTACAAATCAAATAAAAATGAAAAACAAATTACAATTGCAAACTAAAAACATAACAGCGTGATCGCACCCTCCAATGTGCAAAAAATAATTAAAAAGAAAAAACTTAAAGGGATAGCTCACCCCAAAAAATACTTTTTTTCTATCGATTACTCACCCCATGGATACTATGGATATTTGTTGCACTCCTAGGCCAATAATTTGATGACCAGTCTCCTTTGTGTCTCCATAGGAACCACTGCTGGTCATAGCATTATTGTCTTAGGAATGCATCAAAAACTAAAAGAAATATTCATGAATTCAAGTCTCCATGGGGTGAGTAATCGATAGAAAGAATGTTATTTTTTTTTGGGTGAACTATTCCTTTATGTTTCAAAAAGGAAAAAGAAATGTGGAGTGCGGAATACAGTTCAAACTGTAAATGAAATAAAGGTAACCTCTTTATTAAGAAGGTTTCCAGTCAGTTTCACCTAGGGGGCTCCCCGTCGTCTAGTATGCTGGAGGCTGGTATTCTCCAGGAGGACGCTCCTCACTTTGGGTGAAAGGTGACTGTTGGTAGCCCTGTGGGCCACTGCTGGGGTACGGTGGATAGTTAGGTGGATATGGAGTGCTCTGGTCTTGGGCTGGGTCTGTGTAGCCAGAGTCCAAGTCACTTACACCTTGGCTGTATCCGCTGTAAGCGTAATATGTCAAAAGACCCTGTGAAAGAAGAGGAAGTTACAGAATTGAAATTAGTACTGTACTACTATTCATAAAATAAATTATGTTTAGAGCATGTGCACATCTGACACTGAAATATCCGTCAACTTGGTGGCTGAGCAGTCAAATAATTTCACCAGGGGAAATCGAGGGCATATCTTTATCTACAGTATCCTTCCATTCTACTACATGTCATTTTGCTAGTCAAATGCTGACCACACCCAGTGCATGAGACAAGCAGTGAAGCAGCTTACCCAGGTGATGATGGAGAAGAAAGAGAAAGCTATTACAGCTTGAGCAGCATCAATTTGAACGAGTTTAGTGTCAGTGGTGTGGGACCACCGATTGGCCAGGACACAGAAGCAGATGAACCACAGGAACGTCCAGGCTCCTATGATGGCCCAAGATGGAAAATTATTTTAAAATGTGTTAAATTTAAAGATTATAGGTTTTTTTGCATGTCCTGAAAACGAATGGTTTTGGACATACATAACAAGCTTCTGTCTGATGTTCAGAAGTACTATCCTAGGTAATAATAATAATAATAATAATAATAATAATAATAATGTTTATTCCATGCATATAGTCCATGACTTAAAATTTCACTCACCTGAAAAGACCAGATCACCAGTGACAATGTATCGTCTATCTTTAGCATTGCTGATCTGGGGGAAGTATGCATCCAATGCGATAAAGACAACACATGCCAGGAAGGCCAGAATTCCTGTTGCTACACCATAACTGCAGGCACTATCATCGTTGTTGTACATGCAGTGGCTAACAGCTGCTGATGATGGGTTAACGTAGCCCTCCGCCGTGATAGTTGCAAAAACCACAATGGAAAACACCTGCCGGGAGAGAAAGAGGGAATAATAAATTATACTATAATCGTGGCAAGGTCCTCTAGCCAGGTTTGCATATTAACCAAAATTAAACCCTAGATATTTTGTAGGCCGGTGTCTCCCAGGTCTCTATCCTTGCGTGTCTCCTTTTTACTCGCTATACCACGTCTTTGCCAAAAACAGCCGATCAACAAGCTCCCAATGCGTACGTCATGAGTTTTAAGCTTGTGGATATGATATTTTCACCACATTGTTAGTGGTAAAGGCAGTCTTTAGGCTATGCATAAAGACATGCAGACTGCAGAGAGATTAAATTATACTCGAATAGTGCCAATTGGGCCAGACTCTAGCTTTGCATCTTAAGCCTGGGGCTTGTGCATAAAGATAATATGCATAAAGTCAACCAGTTGTGAGACTGTGTGTGTGATGCATGTCACATGATTCACATAGCTAGAGATTACCCACTTGCTGGTTCCCCTCCCAATATCACTTGTCTTGAACATAATCCGCATGTAACATGTCATCAATGTTAAACCAAATATAAGAGACTTGTTTGGTGAATTTTCAGCTGCCACTGTTGCCACATTTTTGTTAACTATAGAGCCTTCATTTCAATTCCTGTTTTCTTAACTGTTGGTAAAAGAAAACTCAACAAGAGTAAGAGTCAAATGTCACATCATGCAGTAGGTAGGTGATATGCATCACAAGTTGTGTGTGTGTTGCAGTTTCACCATGATACATCATTCTTCTGAGCTCATAGATTTACACAACAAGGTGGCAGAAACGATAATGTGACTTTGGTGACACAGCACTAGTTCAAGAGCTAAAGTTAGCCTGGTTATTATGCTAAGGCTGTGCCGTTGCAAAAAAAAAAAGAAAAAAAAAGTTACTGTAATTTTCTGACAGGCAAAAAGTTAACATACTATGTAAACTACAAGTACACGTCCTGTCTATAATAACAGCTGACTCGTGTAAATTATTGTTATGTGTAATAACATTAACGTAAACTATAATGTAACTACAGCCAGTTGTGTTTGACAGCTGGCTGGCTGACATTAGCCAGCTAGCTAACAGCACAGCACACAGTAGTAGTTGCTTTGAAAAGGCATCATCACTCACCCAGCTCAAGAAGCGTAGAATTGTTTGAGGTCGTTTCACAAAACCCTGTATATCAAAGGCACCACCAGCGAATGCCGCGCCGTACGCACCGCTTTCCATTTCACTTTTTTTTTGAAGAAATCTGTCAGTAAATTAAGTTTGCCCTAATGTTCGCCTGACTGTTCTGCTTGATGTCAGTTTACTTTGTTTTCTCTCATCATCAGTTTCCTGAAACTTTTTTTTTTGCCCCGCCCCTTCTTTGAACACGTCTGCAACCTGCTGCTTTGCATGTCCGGTCTAGAGCGGATACGGAAATGGTCTGTGTGCGCGCGTACTTGTGTGCGTGGATGTTGCCGAACATAGTAGGCGGCCTCTAGACCGGATCTGACCGTTGAGAAGCAAATAGAAACAGACGCGTGGTTAACCTAATAACACACACTTGTCACTTTCACTTATCGTATATTATAATGGTATTTCTCCTCTGTTTGAACTCTTTTTTTCAATATTTGTTATTAATGCCTGCCTGGTGGCGTTTTCTTTGAAATGGTAGCCAACTGTTTGGATAATCTTGAATATTTATTATTTGAGTGAGGTTGATTGATTGAAAATGTTTATGAAATTACAGAATGAGCACAGTGCAAGGAAAGCACAGCACTGGTCAATACAAAATCTGCTAAGAGGAAAAACATATACAGACAATATTGAGAGAGTGGCTCTCTGAGAGCCGAAAGACAAACTATAAGCTAAAGGCATGGCTTTGAGCTTTGAAATCAGTGGCAGGTTGTCGAGGAATTGCATTGGCACCCCCTGGTGTTGTACTTGTGCATATCTTCTATTCTGGCCTGAGTCATAAAGGTTGCAAGCATACCTGTGCCGCCCCGCCCTGGAGTCCTGGACGTTCGATCTTGATTAAAATTTTGGTTCAGAGTTTCCCCACGTAAACACATACAGTATAATAATAATATAGGCCTACATTTATTATGATATGGGTTTCTGTTTTTGTATGGACGCACATTTTTCAACTGAAGCCAGGTAGCCATGCTAATTTCTGCCAGACATAGGCTATTACCTTTATGGTAATTGACATAACTAGACCCACCTGAGCTTAATTCAAATGGAGAAGGTAAGTTCTGTTCTGGTGTCTTTATCGCAGCAATAAACAAACAAACAAACAAACAAACAAATAAATTCAATACATTTCATTCTGGCCCTTTCAAATCTATATGCTTTTTTCTATTTGGACACAGAGCACTCTTACATTTCTGATATGAATAACTATGATAAGGGTCTGAGAGGAGGGTTTAGGGGTGGGCCCATATCACTAGGCAAGGTTTCCTGTCACAGGAAAGTAGCATACTTTTCAGTCTTGACCATTGTCTTGATTTTGGGTAAGGGGTTGTTGATATTTTGTAGAAAGCATTTCATACATTTTAACCAGGACCATGGCATGCAACATTGACTTCAATCTTGAGAGTTGTGATGTTGAATATGAGTAAGTTGAATTTTTGTATTTGTGCTGGAACCTTCCTAATGCCATTTTGATTGTCTCTCATCTCAGAGTGATTCTTATTTGTACATCAGCTTTGATATTGAAGCATGTACAGTGGACTGAAACATGACATAGGCCTAGCATACGTCTGCCAACACTGTACTATGTATCTTTATATATTAAGACAATAAAGACATAGACCCCTTTTCCACCGGCTGGGAACCGGTGAAGTTCAGAACCTATTTTTAGTCCATGAGCCAGACATCCAAAATTGGAACATAATTTATGACCTATATTAAATTGTTTATTGTTGTTTATTGTTTACTTGGAAACATTCCAGCTTCTCTGGGGAAAAAAACATTAATTTCAGTGCTAATAAACTCAATGCATTTCTAAATAGCCTTTAACAAATCAAAATGCAAACAATTAACTCAAACGTGCAAAAACGTACAGGAGTTTGTGATCTGTATTGGTTACCCATCACATAGGAACTTGGATGAGCGCGGCCAGGACTCGCTTTGTCACCTCACATTTGACAGCAGTCCTGAAACCCTGGAAATGGAGAATTTTACTGAAAGCAGAGGTATTATGAATTCTCTAAGAGCCGACATTGATCTGAAAATATTGAATATATTTCAGTGCTTCTTAGATTCAATATTGTAGCCTACATGTTTCCCCAGATCGACAATCCTTCCAAACCCAGTGGTCATCTGCCACCCTGAAGGTACTATCTTCGATGCCCAGTCGTGCTGCTGGTGAGATAACATCCTCATACATTCATACATGTACATTTTATTATCCATTATCCAGTTATACAAAGTGTAAGGTCAAAGTGAATTCTATGAACCTTAATCAAGTCCAGGGTGTCACTATTGTGAATATTCATTGATAGTTTTTGATTTCTGTGAGAGATAGTAAAAAAGGAATTATCCGAAGATTATTGGCTGTTACAGATTTTGTCTGAGTCATAATGACCGTAACCTTCATCGCCCTGCACAGTGTACGGTACACTCCTTCCAAAGTGTTCCAGACGTTCCTCTGGCCTACGCAGACGGCAGACCCCCTGCCAAGACTTCTCTCAGCCCTCCTTGCGGATGACAGACCAAACTGATGGTGTTCTGGCGGATTCTGAGGAACTCAGCCCAGAGGGTGGGCATCAATCCAAAATCCACACCCACTATCCTGCTTGTTTTACACAACATTGTTTTACACAATACTAGGATAGATCTGTTTCTTTCCTGTCCCAGTCTGCCCACTGGGAGTCAGTGTTGGCTGCATTAGCTGTCCTGAGCTACAGTAATCAACATCACCAGGTAGTCGATAATTTGATCATTTGTTATTTCATAATCTGCAGAAAACAACCGTGAACAGTTGGTGTCCACCCTCCAGAGGTCAGCAGTGGGTGATCGTGCACGCATGTTGCGAGCCATGCCACTTAGCATGGCAGAAAAGAAGGCGCTAAGGTACTGGAAACACAGATCAAGTGCCAAAAACCATAAATGAACAAAATTTGTTATTGATTTAAGAGCATTTACCGTAACTTTCACAGGAGACTGGCGTTCAGTGATACCCAAACCTCTCTCATAAACAGTGATGTTCCGTGCTACAGTCGTCTCAAGGTGTATATTGTCAGGGTGAGTGCAATCTGGGAACCCATCGTCAAATATTCGGGGAAACAGCGACACCGCTGTTTTACTCGAAATGTGACGTTAGGTAACAGTCTGTCTTGAGAGACTAGGGTGAGTGTGACAAAAATGACAGTACTGTACCTGTATTCCTGTTATTAGTGTGTGTGATATGCATGTCTGCCTTGTTTTTGTCTATTCACAGGCTTGGCAACACTGCTGGTTTCGTTGTCTGCCTTTCCTGGGCTCGCTGCAGTTGTGGCAGGCTCCGCTTAAGAAACTTGGTGGGCGTTTTGGGACTGGCGTCACTTCCTACTTCATCTTCCTCAGGACTATCCTGCTCTACAACGTCTTCCTCCTTGTGGTCAGCGGCCTGTTCCTGGTCATTCCTCAAGCCATCCACCCTCCTCCATCTGGCTCCAGTGGCCACACATTCACTGGCCTTGAGATCCTAACGGGCACAGTAAGCTGGAAAGACAAAAACGCTAGTACTACTACTGTTGTACGTACTTGTTCCCTGCAACACAAGAATGAAGAAATGCAACTGTATGTGTAGAATTTCAATACATGTGCCAATTCTACTTCATTGTCACTGTTTCTTGAACAATAAAACCATCCGCCTGCGCAGATCCCAGCATATTATGTCAGAGTTAAAATAATCTGTATTTTGCTTGTGTCCTCCTCTATCAGGGCTACCTCTCTCAGAGTGTGATGTTCTATGGCTACTACACCAATACAAAAAAGAGTTGTAGACCTGCTGACCTCACCCCTGATGATACTGGCGAAGACTCTGAACAAGCTGTTTGTCACGCCATCATTGGTGCCCATTTGATGCCATACAACATTCCCTTAGCCTACTTCTTCACAATTTGCATCGCTTTCTTCATCACCTGCATCATACTTGTCTACAGGTCTCCTTTTATTATGAGTGTGTGTTCATCTTCTGTGTTTGTTTTTCTTTTTATTGTGTGAGTCTCATCATATTTTCATTATTCTACCTCAGCATAGCCAAGTCCTTTGGGAGAAGTTCCTGCGTGTACGGCTCTCATGGGAATCTAGCTCTAAAGGTGTTCTGCTCATGGGACTTTAAAGTCAGCAAGAAGTGCTCTGTTCAACTGCAGTCTGAGAACATCAGCACCCAGCTGAAGGTACACACACACACACAGGCATTCCAGTGTTTGCTCACAGATGATGTGATCTCATGGACTACTCGCTGTCCAGAATGTCACATGATTTTCTCTGTTTGTAATCACTTTCATGCATTCTCAAGCTTTATGATTGTGTTTTTCCGTCATGCATACTATTTTCTTGATTATTGCAATCATTTCTTTCAAATTTTGAATAGGCCTATAGGACATTATTTTGCAGCATATGTTGAGTTCTGTTGCATAATCACATTTCAAAGGCAATAACAATTAGTCACACAAACTGACTGCAACTGAGTGTGCAGGAAGTATTGAACCAGAGATAAGGGATAAAAGGGAAGTTAAACGCCTGTGCAGTGCCTGGCCCTGAGAGATGAGATGAAAGATATTTACGATTTTAGAGCAATTTTGTGAGCAGTTGCTCAATATTCCACACAGTTCCTCATACACAGTACAATATTCAGGGTCAATTTATTTATTTGTTACACTCCAGAGTTACATTAACTAGGATGTGACATGTACATTCAACAAAAAATTAAAAAAAAATCAACAGAAATTCTTGTTGTGTGAGAACTATTGATTTTGAAGGCATTTGTAGATTCGGCCTCAGACAGGTTTTAATGGGTTAAACTGCTGTGCTGTTGTTGAAAGCATGACATCATCATCATAAACACATTTCCTGTGCGTTGTGTTTGCTTCACAGGAGCTGCTGGCTGATTTGATCTGTGGTGATGAGCAAAACAGTTGGGAGCAACGACTGTGGCGCGTGACTGTGTACCTGTTTGCATGGGCCATCTGTCTGTCCAGCATATCCCTGGGGGTCCTGGTGATCTGCTTGCTTGCAGACCACCTGGTTTGTGTGTGTGTGTGCGTGTGTGCGTGTGTGTGTGTGTGTCTCAAGGTGGGGTGGGCCCTTGACTCTGCAGGGGCCCTCGGGGTCGGGGTGGGGGGAGTGACTAGGTAGCGAAATATTGATGCGGCACAACACTGAGCAAGTTAAGGTTATTATTACATGCAGGCCAATGCCCGCTGTGAACGTGTGCCCCGCCTCCCGCCCTCGGTTATACCTACCTGTATCCTGGAGGCTATTCTATGATATTTATTGATGACATTAGGACTCAGCCTCAGGCCACTCCATGGAGTGCTGTTTGAACAAAATTAATGAGTCATCTGAAGATGTGGG
The DNA here is from genome assembly GCA_900323375.1 of Benthosema glaciale. Lineage (NCBI taxonomy): Eukaryota > Metazoa > Chordata > Actinopteri > Myctophiformes > Myctophidae > Benthosema > Benthosema glaciale. The sequence goes on from OOFJ01053865.1 coordinate 12,584, forward strand.
TTTCTTGAAGAAAATGTAATGTTGGAGCAGGGTCTGGCCCACGTAGTACAAGAATTAAAAAAATTATGCTTATATTAATTAGCATGACAATCATGGATGAATTGGTATTTTTCTGTCCTCTCTGTGGTATGTCATTTTCCCTCAGCATGAGCAAAAGACAGTGGCTGTGGAAGGGACATTTTTCACAGAGGTTCATCTTTTGGTCCTGGCTTCTGTGGTATCGGGCATTAACCTGTTGCTCCCTGGCATCTTCAATCTGGCATCTCACATGGAAAGCTATGACTCACCCAGTGTACGAGTCTATGTCTCCATCTTCAGGTGAGGAGAGGAACTACAACAAGATATGATCTATTCTATTCTGTAGGCTTATTGTCATTTTGAATGTCTGGCTTTATTGGCACCCACCACTTGCCGATTGTAGTCATTCAAAAGTGCCAGTTTTTAACCAGGAGGTACAGTTAGTTCTGAAGTGCGGAATGCACAAATTTTATGAATTAAGGTTCAAGGAGGTACTACAGAATGTATGAATTGTGTTAATTGTGTTGTTCTTGAGTGTAAGTCTTGAGTGTAATTATATATCTAAAATTATAAATTGTAATTGATTGCCTAACTGTGGTGGGAGTTCTGGTCTGGTTTTGATGAATATTATCCTACAGCTTGTGTCCAGAAATCTGAACTAACCCTTTAATACAGCCTCCTGCGCAAAGGGAGGGGGTCAAACACACATTATAGCTCTGCTGTCATTCTACTGTATTTCCCATGAAATTACCTCATAACGCCCTTTTAATAATAATGGATTATTGCATTGGGAAGTGAAGCGGTGAACAGTCGACGCCAGCGTCCTCACTTCCCACATTCACACACCAGTGAGGCAATGTAGGCACATTGGGCAATGTGTCTTGCCCAAGGACACGTCGACATGTAGACAGGAGGAACCGGGATTCAAACCGCCGACCCACGGATCATTGGACGACCTGCTCTACCTCCTGAGCCACAGCCACCCCTACACCCTTTTCAGTGATGAACGATGGCTGATCTGTCAAGTGTCAACAGACACAAGTGGAATCAGAATTGGAAACATTTCTGGCATTCTTCTCAGTGTCAGTGATGCGTGACGGATAGGATTCTTTTTTGGTTTCTTTGAAAACAGGAACCTGCTGTTAAAGGTCGGTGTTATTGGCATCCTGTGCTATCATTGGCTGTGGAGGATTGCTGCAGAACCAGTTGGCCACGGTCTCCAGGTACTGGCTGGCAGGACAATAATTGTCATAATTATAAATTATTTTTAGCCCCAGCGGCACACAAGGCTTAGTAAGGGTGTTTTCTATTCTTATAATGCAGTCAGTATGTACAGTATAAACCCACGATGAATGATCCGTCCCTCTACACCAAGTCTTTGCTGAAAATAGCCGATAGCAACATGTTGTGAGCTTGTAGATCACTGAATTCACTGAATTCTCACCCCAATCTCCTTTTATTCAGTGTTGGGAGAGTTTTGTGGGACAGGAACTCTATCGCTTCCTTCTGATGGACTTCATCATGACGGTGCTTTACATGGTTTTTGGAGAGTTCCTATGGAGGCAAGTAGAGTCAAATATCTGAAGCCCAACTGAAGTTGACGTTAAAGCTATGTTTAAAGAAAATCAGCTTTTAGTTTAGACAAGGAAGCAGTGTGTGGGTCCGTAATAATCAGAAAAGGAAACGTAGGTGCTCTTTAGAGAGGGTTCAATACTAGTAGGTCAAAACTTTTGTTCCTTCCATTTGTGGTAGTCTGACATTCAAGTGAGAGAAACAGGTGAACTTAGGAAGAACCAAAGGCACTGTTAAGTTAAAAAAAAAAAAAAAAAACGTTATGTCATGGATTGGCAACGTTTGAAAAACGCTGGTGACCAATGCATCTTGGTCTTCGTCAGGGACCTGATGATGGCTCCTGACGCAAAACTTGTTCACCTGCGTTTTTTGAGGGGTGCTAGCTAGCCCCTCCTATGTCCAGCTTTGAGGGTGTGTCATTTACGTCATTGTCCCAACGCAAACATTAAATGCCATTGATAATGAATGGGCAGTTTTGAGTGTTTGTGTAAACACTTAGACACACAAACATTTTCAAATTGGCCGAGATGATGTATGATATGTGATGATAAGAACGCCCCTGACTTCATGGGTCTGTTTTACATTTAACCTTTTTGTTTTCTCACACATCGATTGCTAACTTTGTCTCCCCAAGTCTAATTGCCAAAAGAGTGCTTAAAAGGAGGAAACCAGTTTTTGACATCGCTCGCCATATTCAGGAGCTGATTTATGGGCAAACACTCACTTGGTAATTATTGCACACATATTTAATCCTATATACAGTATGTGTGGAATTTATAATGTTCTAAGCATCAGGTGACACTCTATATTCTGTCATTGCTAGGCTAGGTGTGCTGTTTTCTCCATTGCTTCCTGTCATCCAGATCATCAAACTTCTCGTGTTGTTTTACATGAAAAAGGTTAATAAATCTGCCCATAATGAGCCTATAGATTTTCCAATGTAATGACATGGCCAAAATAGGGAGGCCATGTTGAACAAACACGTTGATAAAAGAGCTGCATAATTGCCAATACCAATGTCATCAAAAAGGTCAAATAATGGCTAATATCAGTCCAGCTGATATATCACGTCTAGTTGTATTCAGAAGAACGCTGCATGTCTAGAATGGGGAGAAAATGTATGCCGTTTCTCTCTGTGTGGTCCTTCCTTCAGGCCAGTCTGGTGCTAAACTATCAGCCGTCCAGAAAGCCATGGCGGTCTAGTCAAATGTCCACCGTCTTCACGTCCATGTTGTGTTTCCCCTCCTTCCTGGGTGCCGCCGTGTCTGTCACATACACCATGTGGTCGTGAGTGTTGTAATATTTGTGCGTCACTCATTCACTTATATGCAAATTCTCATTATAGAGGTATGCATAGAATCCACCGGCTTACAACATGCTCCAAACATAGTGACCCAACATGACTGCATTGCACTTACCGGTATACTGTAAAATCCTACTGTGTTAATAATGAAAGTCTGAGAGTGTAGCAATGGTACAGTAGGTACAATTGCGAGTACAATAGCGCTTAGTCAGGTATGAACTTGAGTATCTTCTCTTGTTTGTTATTTACAGGATTAAGCCATCATCTGGCTGTGGCCCTTTTAGGAACCTTACCTCCATGTATGAGCCAGGGAAACAGTGGGCTCAGGATCTTGAGAACACCAGCCCTAACCTGGCCTGGCTGAACTGGATCTACACCTTTCTATTGGAACACCCAGTATTCATATTTCTGACTGCTGGGGTCTTTCTGTGAGCTGAGTATTAACTATCCATTTGGATGTGACATACTGTCACAATATTTCTACCATAGTTT
>OOFJ01054003.1:2824-14223 GCA_900323375.1 Benthosema glaciale
AAGGAAACCTGAGAACCACTATCCTAGGTTATTTGCATTGCAATTGCACCAAATTGGTATCTGATCCGTACTCAGTATCGACCGATAAGCAAGTTATAGGTATCAGAATTGGTAGGAGAAAATGGTATTGTACATCTCTATTTTAAGAAATATAATTTATATCAAAAATAAAAATACACACACTAGTTTAATTTCATTTTGTGATCGTATCCAAAACCAAGTAAAGTAGTTTGGGCTGAATACTTTACTACACTGCAGGCTACACTCGAGCTTCTCTTAATAGGAGATTAAATTCATACGATTAAACTTGCAAACTCTACATGCATAAACATCAAAACTGCTGCTGAAAGCCAAGCATATTTTATTAAATATCTAGAGTCATGAGGAGCAGGATTTTCTAAGATTGATCTGTCTGCATTTCTGCACAGGTTGAATATATGCAACTTGAAGAAAGTGTATAGCATGTGATGTGTGTTTATATTGATATATGACAATGTGTCCCACATAGTGCCATCCACTGGCATACTGTGCAACACTAATATTTTCTTCACTCAAGGTATGGCTGGCGTTTAGGCGAAAAGTGCCCATTAACAACTCAAATCTAAAACAAATTTGCCATCCAACAGAACAATTTTTAGGCAAGAAAAATTAAAGTGATAGCCGCTCGAAAGAGTACAATTATTCTCTTTATTAAACAGGGTTTGACATTATTAAAGAGTTGTTACATCTGTGACACAATGTCTTGTCTTGGCTTGCCTTGCCCTCTTAATTAATTACAGATTACAACCTACATTACAGCTGCTACATCATCAATTGTTTGAGAAAAGATGCCTTTTATACTGTATGGACAACATTCTGCTCACCAATGTAACGCATTAATACATTTAACATTAAGACTTGTCTTTATGCAGCCTGCAGCTTGCACAAAGTTTCCTACATTTATGTATATGCACATAACTTTCAATTTAAATATATTATAATACATTTTTAGCTCCAAATAAATGAATAAAAAACAGCAACCATTTAAAACTGGCCTCATTGGGTACATGTGCAGGCATTTGTCCTACATCCAGGTTAGAGAGAGAGAGAGAGAGAGAGAGAGAGAGAGAGAGAGAGAGAGAGAGAGAGCGCGCTTCATCAGGGGCAGCTACTTAATTAAAGGTATCCTCAGAATGTAGAGATTAAACCAACTGGACCATTTGGTTACATTTGTACACTCTTCAGTTATGTTAAGTTGACACTGACAGACAATGATGGTTTTACAGTGTGTAGATACATATGAACTAGAATAGGAGAAGCTTTCCATTGCATCTGCCTGCAGGACTTGATGAAAAGGCAGAGGAATATCTCTGGATACATCAGCCTAGCACTGGCAGAAGGACCAAGGGTTGCAGGCAACCCACACACACTGGCAAAATATCCATGAGCTTCACTACACCACGTGCATGCATAAATGCCCATTGCATTGTGCCTGGTGGCTCAGCCTGGTTAGCGCACAGACCATATGCTCCTAGTGTGAGCGCAAGGAACCCAAGTTTGAATCCAACTCCCTTCATCAATTGCCATGCATGTTTTCCCTCTCTCTGCCCTTTGGTTCCCTCTTCCCTGTCTCATAGTCTAAATAAAGTATAAAAAACATACACAAATAATGTAATGTAAATGTATATGTATTTATAATGTATTATAAATAAATAAATAAATAAATAAATGCTTATTTCATTGATTGACCTACACGGTACAATGCAGAGTATTCAAGCACATGGCGTAGCCTGGAGCAATTTCAGATATGTAAATGCAATCTCAGGGAAAAGTAAAGTCAATCTCTCTTTTTCTTTTTATATGTATTCTGCACGTTTGTCAAAGAGGACAAATCATTCGGATTCTTCACACACATTCTATGCTATACTATTATTATTATGAATGAGGGCAAGATCTCTTACACTGCAGTGTATATCTGTGATGAAGAGCCAGTAGTATAGTAAATAGAACGTTACGGCATTAATGCCAAATACAGTGGTTTACTATGAACAGTATAATTTCTGTTTGGTTTATTGCTGCTAGGCACAAACCAAATTTCCGAAAGGAAGTATGCATGTGTGTGTCTCTTGTACAGTATTTAGTGTTAAGCTTACTTTTCTGTCATTTGATAAATTACATTTATATAGCGCCTTTATCCAAGGCACTTTACATAGTGCATTGCATTACATTTCTTCCATTCACACACACACATTCATACACCGATGGCGGTGGAAACCATGCAAGGCACACAAGCACATCGGAAGCAATTTGGGGTTCAGTGTCTTGCCCAAGGACACCTCGACATGTAGACAGGAGGAGCTGGGATTCGAACCGCCGACCCACGGATCATTGGACGACCTGCTCTATCTCCTGAGCCACAGACGCCCCAATGTCTTGTACGGTTTTGTCTTGTAATTGACAAAAAAATGCAATAAAGTATGTAAAAAAGTGTGTATTGTGAATTGAGTGAATTGAATAGTCATACCGGTAGATATTAAATATGACCATTAGTTTTAACTTTACATATCTGAACCTACTTTTGAATTAATAACCATGTCACTATGTGCTTTTTACAAGAGCAAGGCTACACTCCTTTCATTTACTCACCTATTTACACTTACTCAGCGTTCCATGACCTCTAAAAATGTCACATACCAAGATAATTTTAAAAGGGAGGACTCTGAAATATCAGCCACGACTGAATAGGGCAACCATTTCTATCAAATCAACTATCTTACTGAAGTTAGAAAGAAGTCTTTACTCTGCAGTTTAAAATATAGGCCTATCCTCAGCATGAAAGATCACATGCGACACTGGTCAAAATGTTTGCCTCTTGGGTTTACTCCATGAAATGCCAACCTACATATCAAGTGAGGTCCCTGCTGAATCAAACTCTTAAATTTAGCTTTCGTGTTGACTTATCGCTTAACGTGTGCAGCAAGTGTGCTAAGCTCACACACGTCTGCCATCGGTGACAGTCTAACATTAATATGGCTCATGCGTCAAACAAAGCTTAATAAGTAGGTTACATCGAAATCAGTGAACTGCTCTGCTGTGTATAGGCTTGTTCTGTTTAGGCTGATAGCTAATGTGAATTATGGGGAAATGTGACAGGAATAATCAATACACCGAACTCATCTTAACCACGTGAGCCCTGCTAGCGTAGCTATTTAGGGCATGGCATAACAGGGAAACATTCAGTAATACAAATAGCAGATATACAAGGCAAGCTCACAATGGGTTGCGTTGCGTTGTTGTATTCGATTTACTATATCCGTCAAAGAAACTTGGTGTACTGTAGTGGGAAAAGGGGTGGGGGGGACATACAGTACATACACAGTACACAGCAGAGAGATTGGAAAACATCCGAAGTCTGACGTCCAGGTTTCTCTATTTTTACCTGACAAACAGAAAGGTAACAAACAGTATTTGCTATATTATCTTGTAATATCATACATATATACCGTAATCCTCCTGGAGCCAGTAAAACAAGGGTGACAGCATGATTGTGCCCAGGCAGCACTGATGAATGCAGCATCGGTAGCAGATTTTCCTTTCAAAATCTAGCTTGTTTGTAGTACTAATTTCTCCAAAGTTGCCTATACCGCACCTTTTTTTCCAAGTCCGATCGCAAATTCAACACACATCGTCCTTGCACAGTGTCTGGATGAAAGTATTACTTTCAGAAGTGAGGCAGGCATATTGCAATGTTGCGCAATCATAATCCGCACTGCCCTTGCAAGGGGTTTCATCACCAACATCCCCTCCTCATTGGGAAAAAAAAGAAAGAAAGAAAAAAAGACCCTATATTGATCCTTTCCTCCCTTTCCTCCAGGCCTTCCCCATTTCCCCATGCAGCTTAAGCAGCAGTTTTGTGCACAAACGCCACACTTGTTTTCCTTTCATGGGACCTATTAATTGTGCTCAATAGGCATAACTACTCCCAAGACAGACCAGATGCATATTGGCCATACAGACAGAGGTATTGGTGGCCGCGGTGTATGTACCACGCTCTGCCGTGTGTTGCCTGGTGTTTCATCAACCTCACGCTTTCCGTTTCCACCCTCCACCGCCTGCCCACTCTGAGCACCGATACTGAATCACCTCTACGGCATCTAGCCTTATTTTATCTTGGGCTACCTCAGCGCCGAGTGCCCATAAATCTCAGAGCTGATCTCCACTCCCTCTGTCTCCAGCCCCACACTGCTGCCTGCCACCGCCCCCAACTGCGCTCCTACAGGAGGCCCTCATCTGTTCTCGTTACCTGCAGGGAGGGCCACAAACAGGCATTACGTTTTATTGCAAAGCTGGGCTCCTGCATAGGGAAAATCTACAGTTAATTTAACTCTTGAGTGCAAGCAAATGGACCCCTACGGGTCCATTTGGATTTGGTTACATCTGTACAGTCTGTAATGTACTGCTGCTGGACTTGTCTGTCTGTATAAAACACACTACATTGCCCCCATTGCATGAACAGAGATGATGCAATGAGTTGAATATCCGAGCAAGAATGGTAACTTGGGTCTGTTTACCGTGGGCTTTTTACTCAACAGTTATTCCAAGGTGACTTTTGGATTCCACATCAGATTCTACATGGATAATTCATTGCCTGCCCGGCACAAGCTCCCAGTCTAATAGCCAGGGATACCAATTTGAGCCAGGCCATACAGTGCAAGGCAATGTCTGCTCAACCAAGACATATGAAGAGATGAGTGCAGTGATATGCTGTATAATATTACGAGCAAAGGTGGGACAACATTCAGCCAATTATACAATACATAAATAAATAACACATTCCATTAGCACCCGCAGTTCAAATACTATTATTTTCCTACTTGTCACTTTCCATATCCTTGTGCTCTGAACTTCTCATACATCTCGTGCTTAAAAATAATGTGACCCAATTTAAACTGCATTCATTGTAGGACTCCATTATCAGTCACGATATAAGTGCACACGCGCACGCACACGCACACGCACACGCACACACACACACACACACACACACACACACACTGCTTAGCGTGCATTTTTCGTTAATAGAGTTGACATAATTTGCTGCTGCTGCTGACAACTAAGCACGTATGCTGCAACTACATTAAGACTATCTGTTGATATACAGCGCGACAACGCCGCAATAAAAACGCACAAGAAGACATGCTCTCTCTGCACGGGGAGAGAGATGTAGATCACGCTATGAATGCGTGATGATGCGATGGCCATCACTTGATGCTCTGTGGCTTTGATGACTATAAATCAACACGATCACAATCTATCTTCTCGGTGACAGACAGACAGGCAGCAGCTTCGGTGATAAAACATCGATCTTTATACGCCGAGCAGACCTTTTGTCCAGTCAGTAGGCTATAGCTATATATATATGGTGCCATCCATGTTTCGGGTGGATTATTTAAAAAAAAAAACGTCTAAATAGATTGTGATGATTCAGCATTGTAAAAATAATTAAAATAAAGCACACACACAAAAAATAGTACATATATATTATTTTTAAATAGATATATTTATAATAAATTAGCACCCAGTAACATGATGTACCGGCTGAGCAGGGCACCACTGTATAATCGCTTTGGCATTGTTACAGCAGTGGCTAAATGAATTCTCACTTCAGGTGAACCAATTCCACAGCGCACACTGCAGCCGAAACCATCCTTTCTACACCATGCCCTTGCCTTTATAATTAACAAACGCGTGCATGCATTTCAAAAAATAAATAAATAAATAAATAAATACCCATACAGTATAAATGCTGCATTTAAAATGGATCATGCACATAGTTATGTTTTCATTCTTGATTAAAATAAAATGTCAGACAGAACCAACCTGATCTGTCGCTACAGCGCTGCTTGCAGAGCTCTCTCTACTGCTTCCCTTGCTCTCTCTCTTACTACACACACATACGCACATGCACGGCACGCACGCACGCACGCACGGCGGGGTGATGAAGCAGCAGGTTTGAACACTGACTGAAAACAGAACAGAAGTGCATATAGTTGAGCCGCGCGAGAGGATCATCAAACACAACGGACACGAGATCCAAGAAGGTCTGTCTGGGGGAAATCAAGAAAATGCTTTTTTGTTAAAGTCAATTCCAATTGAAAATCGAATTATATTAAGATCCCCAGAGCCCAATAACTTCTCTCAACGCATGATTATCTGGACTGGACATTCCCACCGTGGACGTACATTCCACACCCCGCGTCTTCTTAAAACAACACAAAAACGCCGCCCTGGTCGCGAAAAGTGACACAAAACGCCCCCCCCCGCCCACAAAACAAAACAAGCAAGGAAATCCCCGTGCTCAGCAGCAGCAGCTTCTTCTCCAGCGTGGTGGTCGGTGCTGCTGGTGCCGAGAAACAAGCAGCAGCAGCTGCAGCTGCAGATCTACAAGCTCGTAGCAGCGGTACATAAGCGATTCGCGAGGCGCTGTGAGCTTACAGCTCTGCTGTTGTTGTTAAACTGTCTTGTACAACTCTGTCAGTCAGTCAAATAACTGGGGGGAGGGGGTATGGGGGTCTGTCTAATTGTGAAACGGCGTGTCATGTACAGTACATTAAACACAACTGAATGATTTGTCTCGACACAGAAATTAAGTCTCGAGTCGCCACGTTAAAGTACGGCGGTGTCGCTACTAGTCTGAAAAACAACAGACAAGTTGAAGCTTCTATATTGGTGTCTGTTCTTTTTAAGACACGCGACAACAACCCTCGTACGATCGCGCGACATCAGCAGCAGTGCCAGTAAACAAACAGTTCTCTAGTGAGCGTGCCGTGCACACTCAGCACAAATAAACAAGAAAACAAAACACCACGTTTGATGGACTTACCTCCCGCAACTTGAGCAATTGGGTTGTTGTGGTTCTTGTCGTCGGCGTGCCGTTGGCTGTCAAGCCAGACGTCAACCATCAAAAGCAGCAGTCCATATAAACGGTTTAGTACTACAAACAAGGAGGGAGGCGCACGCTTCGTCCTCTCCTTGTTGTTTATTCCTGTTCCCTTCTGCCACCAGACGTCATGTTTGGTCACGTGCTTCATTCATCAAGGGACCCCCCCCACACACACACACACACAAAGGAAGTAAAAAAAATACAATAAATGTGGCAATCTAAACTAAAGCATAATAATATTAATAAGGTAAGCTTATCATAGACAGACTATACACTGCATGCCACAGATAGAAATGTGGGGCTCTGCTGGTGTGATGTGTGTGTGTGTGCATATTGTGTAGACTCAGGCTGTACACTTTCATCAAAACAATCATTCAGCAAATCTTCACAGCTCTGGAGTGGAGGAGCCATAGTACAGTTTGTTTTACAGACTTAAAATATTCCCCACTATCTCATTTTTAATATACATTTATTAATAATATCCACAGAGCACACGCATTTAGTGGCTTTATACTGTGCACTCATTTTGTACAGACTTCTGTAGCGGAGAAGTAATCACTCAGCTTCTTCACAGTTATGGAACTTTATAAAATACGCTATTGTGTACAGTTTGTTTACATACCTAAATATTGTAATTGTTTGTATTAAAATTTAACAGTTTTGAGAGATTGCAGAGAAAACAGGACAGGACAAAAAACACCACCGCAAAACAATGCTGAGGTTACTAAGGTTAGTGTTGCACAATTCATTGAAAAAAGATTGAGATCTAGATTCAGACATCAGCACTAGTTGGTTGTTCAAATCATCTTAGTTACTCTAATGTTTGTGTTTTTATTATAAATATTTTCATGGAAAAGTTTAGAATCGTGTGAGACTTGTGATCTCAATTCTAGTGGAGAAAAATCAGATTCACATTTAGCAAGAATCGTGCATTACTATCTGAGGTAAACACAGTCACAGCCTTTCACAGTGAACATAGGAACAGAGACATCTGTGACTTCAGAAATAAAGTGATTGATGTACAGTGTCAGAACAACTGACAGTACCTGCAGGAAGAGAGAGACCGTGTAGTTCTACTAATTAACCTGACAGGGGGCAGGAAAGGATTACTTAAAAAGGTTTTCCTGCTAGGTATCAACATCCTGAAGTGACTGCTTTTACATGTGATCTGCATTTAGTTTGTTTATCCCTGGAAATGCAATGCATTTTCACTGATGCCTGACAAGTCAGCAGTATGACGTTTGCTTGCCAGCGTCAGTGACTGATGAGAGATTGTACAAATGGAAACAAATGGACCTGTATACTATGTTTGAGAACCACCGGCAGTCCGGTATTGTAATTGCACAGATGTGAAGTCCACATACCACCTCTGACAGTGATAAAACCGCTAATGGAAATAGTTCCAAATGTGACGGAACCGATTCTGGTTGCTCAGTTCTTCTTGGTCCTTGTTGGCTTATTACTGTTGAACAGGCTGATCCCACTGGACCGGACCCCCACATCTGCCTGGGTCACTCCTGGCTGCTGCAGCACCTGGTCCAGAGTGGTCTTCTTTATGGCAGCCGCTGAGATCTTCTCTTGATCAGCCAAGGACTGAAGTTCCCTTTTCAAAGGTCGAGGAGGAGGAGAAGGAGATGGACACAAAAGCCAGACATCAACTGTCAACTGCCAGTTACCACAGAAAACAAGTCCAGTATACATTTCTTTGAGTATAGCTCCACCTGCTGCCTGAGTAGGATATGTGAATAGAAATGTGTATAACAATAATTTAACTCCTTTTAGACATGCAGGAAAACAAAATAAAAGATTGTGTGTTCCTTTGTGGCGCATAAAACTTGCGAGCCTACCTAGTTCTAATGCAGGAGGCCTCTACAGCATTGATCAGAAGGCTGCGGAAGCCACCGCTCTCCATGACATGCAAGGCGTGGATGGTGGCGCCCCCTGGTGAACACACGTTGTCCTTCAGCTGACCAGGGTGCTGATCCGAGTCCAGAAGCATCCGAGCGGCTCCCTATTAGACCACACACGAGGAGACATGTCAGAACGAGGCCTGTAGCAATTACTACATAAACGCCTAAATTAGTATGTTGAAAGATAATAAAATGACAAAAACTACAGAAGAACAGTTACACAATAATGCTAAAAGCACAACACAAAAAGCCCTGAGGGCCTGTTTCCATTGTATTTCGTCTGTATTCAATTCATCAAGAATTTGATTATTGGTACCGGTCATTTCTTTGTAAGTTATTTGCCATACTGTATACACTCTGTGCCTTTTGTTTACAAAAGTCTAAAAGCTAAACATACCGGTAAATGTAATTTTGATTTGCATGTTCAAATGTTCAATGTCAAGACAACAACAAAATCATTGAAATAATTTCCATGACAATCGTCATGATCGTGTTCGTGACAGCTCTAGGATAATGCTGTATAATTACAATGATCTCACCAGCAGTGCCTGGGCTCCAAGCCTTATGGCCAGTCTCCTGGGCAGGCCCATTTTCACACCACCATCGGCGAGAGCCTCTACTGCCGTGAATGCCTACAATACAAGACCACAAATACAAACACAAACAAGAAACCTCTCAGACAACGTGTAAAGATGGTATCCAGAAAACAACACTATTCATTATAGAATGACAAGATGGACTACTAGAATGTCAGGGCGCGCGCGCACACACACACGCACGCACGCCTTAAAGGGTAGAGAGGCCGCCTGGTAATCAGTTTGCTTCCCCAGTAAACATGTTTGTCCTTGAGTGTACTTGAGCAAGAAAGACACTTAACCTCCAACAGCCCCCAACGCCAATCTGAGCAGCTAGCTGGTAGTTCCCTGGACAAAATATTTTGAGATGGGGGGGGGGGGGTCCACGGCCAAATACATACCATATAATTTTGAGGGTACTTGACATGACACCACACTGATATAGCAAAATACGTTTTTCAGAAAACAGTTAAAAGACATTTGTAGAATCGCCCTCAGGTCTTAATGGCTTCATTGACTCACGTAGGCGGGGCCACTGCCACTCAAGCCAGTAACTGCATCGATCAGGTCCTCCTCCACCTCGGTGCAGTAGCCTACACTGGCCATCAGCTGCTCCAGCAGTTTGCCATCCTCCACGTCAGCGTGGGTGCCTGTTGCATACACCGTGGCACCCTCTTTCACCACCACTGGGGTGTTGGTCATGATACGCATCACCTTCGGAGCAGAACGATACTGTTCCAACTTCTGCAGGGATGGGGTGAAAATGTACAACATTCAGTAGGCAGCCTTGGAATTGCAGTCGAAGACGGCTGGTTTTCACATTAGCTGCGACAAAGTGACAGCAGAAGTGAAGATACAAACTGATGCCTGAAACTTGTCACTGACAACTATTCCACAATCTCTGAATGCTTTTTATATTTTTGTAATATATAACTTTCATATATACCTTTTTTATTTTTTTCATTTCTGCTAAGCAAAACGCTATCGCTTACTCATGATCAGAGCTACCGCGTTCTCCAGACTGTATGACATTTCGCTCGCAAGCTAGCAGTCGCTCTTCTCCCTAGGCAATATATTTAACCTCGCCCTTTCTCGGAATACGCAAGCTAAATACCGCTGCTGATATGATGATGATCACATGATATTTTATGTAATGCAATTATGCAAACAATCATTGTTTGGCACAACTATATGGGAAGTATGTGAGAATATCAATATAACAGACAGCCATCTTAACAGCACAGAGAGTTCCTGTGTTCCCTGTCAGAGAGGATCCGATACAGACAAGTATGACAGACTGGTATTTCATGTTTGTGATCACTCTGCATGAGGCACAGCTGAAAGTAGACGTTAGGCGTTATATAATAGTTCACTTAAGTTAACCACTTGAACCCTATATACCTTGTTGTATGGCAGATTGTGAAAATAATCTGCCATAATAATCTGCCAATCTACAACAAGCTCACAAAGTGTCAAAATTTTTGTTTTCTCGCCTCAAGGGGTCTACAGAGCACTTGCCTGGACCCTTGCAGCACGTCACAGTGAGTTCGTAGTTCGGCAGCTAGCGGACCCCATCTGATGTCAGATGGGGTCCGCTCGCTGCAGCCGATTCCAGATAAATTTGGGTGTGACCATGACATGAAACTGTGAGCGAAGCACCGGACTAACCTTTTCTATGGAGCTGATGGTGACGCCCGCAGCACAGGATACGATGAGATGACGATCTTCAATGTCTGGCCCGATCTCATCCAGGACAAAAGGAATGATGTGGGGCTTAACGGCCAGGAAGAGAACGTCACTTTGGGAGACCGTCTCCTTGTTGCTCGGGGTGACAGTGACGCCCAGTTTCTGTATGAATTTATTGTTATTCTATGTTAATTTCTTCAGTGGACAAAAAGGTGAGCCAAACAAGCGCCAATACAATTTTGCACACACACACACACACACACACACACACACACACACACACACACACACACACATTAACATTAT
>OOFJ01054045.1:9804-21853 GCA_900323375.1 Benthosema glaciale
CTGAATGCTGAATGGACTTTTCATGGAAACGTTAATGAGGTCATAGCTCTAATTTAATTGGAAAACAGGGGAGAAGAGAGTCTTTGAAATAAGAATTACAAGAACCTTTACCATGCCAATATAGATGCCCCCTTAACATGATAACCCTTTTATCTATAGAATCTTTAATAATGTATTCTGTTACAAAATGATATATATGCTATATTATGCTGCTATTCTGTAGTTTTTGTTCCACCATTTATTCATCATCATCATCACAAGCATTTATATGTCATTTATATGTCTGTATAGAAGATGTTCAAGCTATAGCGAGTCACTTTGTGCTGCGCTGCAAGCTTGTACATCTGCTATTTTTGAAAGTTAGGTTTACATATAAAGTATAACTTTTTCCTTCTGGTGGTCTTGGGCACTTTCAGATGGGGTCCACTGCCAAATACATATCAGTTTGACATGAAGAAACGGAGAACCACTGCTCTAGATTACATGACACAGAGAGAAACTGGCTTCCAAGTTCATTGCCACGTGAGGCCAAGCCGACGCTCAATTAAAAACATATGCTGCGCTCAGAAAAAAAAGAAAAAAAAAAGACTTGAAGACTTGGTGGAGTTGGTGCCGGTGGACAGCCTCTTAACGTAGCCGTAACTGCAAATGGCACGGAGGACCTTTGGGCTTTATGAGAGCAAAAGAATGATCACAAATGCTGTGACTGCAGACTGAACGGGAAAGTCCTGTACTGTAAGTCCGAGAGTTTATACAAAAGTAAATGGTGCATTTATATAGCGCCTTTATCCAAGGCGCTTTACATAGTGCATTATATTCACCCATTCATACACCGATAGCGGCGGAAACCATGCAAGGCACAACCAGCACATCAGGAGCAATTTGGGGTTCAATGTCTTGCCCAAGGACACTTCGACATGTAGACAGGAGGAGCCGGGATTCGAATCGCTGACCCACGGATCATTGGACGACCTGCTCTACCTCCTGAACTACAGTCCCCCCCGTCCCCCGTCCCCCCCATGTAACCAAATGATCCATAAGTTAAATAAGGATAACACAGGCTGTTATCTAACATAATCTCTGCCTTTGGCCTGGCAGTTAATAATATTACAATTATACACTGCATGAGACGAATGTGCTAGACTGCAATTTAGAGTACAACTTTACTGTACGTGGGTTTGATAATGAGATGTACAGTATTTGGAATAATCCCTTTAAAATCTGTTGTCGCTTGCAAAGCTACTGTGGCAGGAGATGGACACATGCAGTCAGTGGCAGATGTAGGCCCCCATCCATTTCCTCTCATTGTTCATCAGAAGCAAACAGGATGTCCAGGATCAAATGGATGACATGTGATTACACTAGATTAACTTCAGTCAAGCATACAAAAAGTCAAATTGTATTTTTTACTACAGGAAACAAGAAAATAGAATACTCCTGAAACTCTAGGCAGAGGGCTGAGAAGGTGTGGTTTTACATTTTTAAATAGAACTAACGCATACAGGGTAGTTGGGCAGTCAGGGGGGCACCAGGGACCCGGACATCTGGGCACCTTGGTGTAAGATTGGCTATTTTAAATGTTAAAGATATAGCTAAAACATGATCATCAGGCACTATGATTATACTAGGAGGTAGCTCAGGAACTCCTGGACAGAGTGGAGTTGGAATGAGCCAAGGTTGGTCTTAGGCTAAAATGGCAAGAAAACTGAGGTGATCACCTATAACATCTTACCGGAAGATCCACCTCTCACAACAGGAGGCACTGTGCTGAAGGAAGTCAAGGACTTCAAGTACCTGGGCTCATGGGTCAACTCAACCGAGCAAGACCTGTTAGTGTCTGTTAAGTGTTAAAATAAATCATGTTTTTATGTGGTCACGCCCACCAGTTCATTAATTAGTAGGCACCGGACACACCTTTGATCAGCTCGCAGTTCATTTCCAATGGGAGACACGTGGTTTGACAAGACAATCTTGTTCTATGGAGGGGAGGAGGGGAGAAAACAGCATAGAACAAGATTGTCTCATCAAACCCCACATTGGAAATTAATTGGGAGCTGATCTACCCCCCACTCCCCCCAAAATAGATAGAACGATTTTTGTTGTGGCAAACTTAAAGGTGTGTCTGGCGCCTTAGACTATACCTGGTTTTCACCTTAGCACCACCCACCTGCCAACAGCTGTTGTTGTATGATAATGGGGAGGGTCATGATACATATACACGCACGACTGACGGGAAATGTATGTTTTCATAGCAATTATGCACCCACAAGTATCATTATGCACTTTATGCTCCTCTTTTCTCTCTAGCCTGCAATGATGAGCCTGCAGCCTGCACATGTGATGTGTATGTGATGTATGTGACGTATGTGACAATAAAGATTGATTCTGATTCTGATCGTGTAAAAGAGAACCATGTGTCTCAATGACTTTTGAATATGTGCCATTTTATCATGCATGTGTTTATTCAAAAGGCAGACGGAGGTCCCAGGATGCCAGAAAGTTCTTTGAGAGCAGCTATATGGGTGTTTTCCATAAACAAATACCAGGCACTGAAAATATTCTAATGCGCTATAGCCTGTGACCGGTAACCAAGTGGACTGGAGACTGCACACGTAAACTTGTTCTTTACTAGGGTTCCAAAGCCGGTCAAATTCATCCTCTCAGCGGATGGCTTGCCTTCTTGCCCTTCTAATGGGTTCTGTTGTTTTCGATGACGTATAAACTTTAATTCCGGATTTTTAGCCTTATTAGTTGTGCAAAATGTAACATAGCCCTTTGGCATTGTTGTCGCTCATTGCTTCCTTTTTTTTTCCTTAATTCTTTTTTTGGTGGCTTTCCCCTTTATTATATTTTTGAAGGGACAGACAGTAGGCTGACAGGAAATGGGGAGAGAGATGGGGGGATGACACGCAGTGAAGGCGGTCAGGACGGGAGTTGAACCCACGGCACACTGCCAGGCTGGGTTGCCAGCCATGTGGCCTGGACCACTGAGCCAGGGCCCAGGCCGTTGCTCATCACTTTCTAATGGAGACAAATTCAATATTTTATCACAGGCTAAAATGGTTTGTGTGTCGTTTGTGGGCGTTCCTGTCTATCTCTGTGTGTATGTCACTAAAGTGGTGTATTTCTTTCTATTGGGTATTTTGACTCAAAGAACTTTCAGAAAGAAACCAAAAATATGATACACACGCTCTACAGTGGGGGGGCACACAACAGGCCAACAGCACGTGCACCAAAGCCTGCTTCGCTCATTCCTGATTGGAGGAAACCCCCCTCTATCCTGATTGGATGAAGGCTTTGCCTCCCAATTAAAGCCCAAACTGAAACTAGGGTTTTTTGACCCCTGCGGTTCACTGGGGACAGGAAGGAACTGATTATATGGTCAGCACACTCTATAGTAGGGAGGATTATCACAAAACAAGAAAAAATAAAGTGATATTTGAATTATATTCAAATTATATATATTCAGTGAAATCACTGAATATACCTTTAACAATTTGGTTCCATTTGTACACTCTCAGAGTTACAGACCATGAGGGTCCATTTGGTTCCAAACTATCATTTAGCTGGGGACCCCCTGGAACTCCATCAAGGACCACTGGGGGTCCTTGGACCCCACTTTGGGAACCAATGACGTAGAGTATTAGTCTATGTGAAAATATTATGCATATCAGACTTCATATTCATCTTCTTTTTTTATGCCCCAGAAGGACTTGTAGCAATTGTAGAAATATTAGACTGTTGAAAAGCAAGTTCTATTCAAATTGGCAGGCTATACTTTACTTAAATATTTTATATTTTTACATTTTAAATTCCAATTTAACACACCAAAGGTGCCCTCTCCCAGCCCACCTATCGTTGTTGAACATACAATTATTTTTGTCTACCATAATGACCTTCGCCATGAAGGAAAAAATTACTAGGCTATAAATATTAAATAGCCTCTATACAGAGTTAACCAAAATCCGAAAAACAAAACGCAAAAAAAAATAACTAAACAAAAAAACATTGGCTATCGTTTAGCCTACTTCATGTATTTATTTATTTTAGTCTGTTTAATCAAAGTCAATAAATAAACTTACCTGCCAATCTCAGAACAACGCTGTGAGTCTGCAGCCACAGCAGCACGTCTGAAGGTGCCATGGGAACATCGTTTGTCGACCAGCAAGGCAATGCACACGCACACGAGGAGAGCGACGGCACAAAGTAAGACGACACAGAAAAGGCATCTCTGCCAGGGCTTATACTTTATAGCCATGACGTTCTGTGGGGGCGGCAGGTATAGGTTGTACAGGTTGTACAGTAGGCTACACACACAGTATTGCAGCTAATAGTAGACTATCTGTCTTAATATCTCTATCTATCTGTCGGTGAGTGTGGGAACTGGGAACGAACTGTGCTTGTCAGGCGCGCCGCGCAAGTGTGCGGCCAAATAAACTGAGTGAGCTCTGAGGTTTCTGCAAGCCCTCCCCTCCATTTGGAGCCCACTGTCTGTCCCCAGGGCCCCCAGACCCCCACCACTGAGATACGGACGAAGTGAAAGTGAATGTGCCATTATGTGCTTCTTGAAGGTGTGAGATTTGTGGGAAAAAGGGATGCGCTGCGCTGGAATTCGCTGGATTCGGTCACAGCGAAACCATATACGGTATGCCAACTAAGCATGACAAGTCATGACAAGAAAGTCCCGCACCACCACGGGGGACCGGCGGTCCGGGCCTCCAGCATATACTTTTAGAATACCGGACATCTCGCCGTGATACCAACTCGCCTCAGCGAAAAATCGAGGGAAACAATTTCATTATTTGTAATTTATTATATATTAAATATGAAAAGATAATCAGTGTAGTATGTCTGACTCTGACACCACCTGAGAGCAGTGCAGTGCTCCTCAGTGGTCTTTTTAGTATCTGTCAGGTTGACTTGAAGTCGTTCTTTGTGTGTTTTAAACTCTTAGTTGTGTATAGGGGGTCTCTTAATTACCATGATCTGATTCTGAATTAATTATTTTTATTTATTTATTTATTTTATTCAAAAAAATATTTTGCTCGCAGCAGCAAGCACACTAACCAAAGTATGACTCCCAAACTTTAGTAATAGCCTACCAAGTCCAACTGCAAAATGTTCAGCTTATTGTGGAGTGTGCAGTTAGCATCATGTTTCATGCTCATGTTTTGTAGAACATTTTTTGACACGTCTGAACTCTGAACTGAGTGGTGCTGTACTGTACTTGTGCTGTATGTATTGTACTGTAGCCTATGATATTCAGACCGCAGCCATCTTGCCAACAAGGTGCCAACAAAAAATAAATCACTTGCACAGTATTTCTTGACAGGAAGTAGCTCATAACAGTGGAGATTTATGAATCAAAACCTTTACAGATTGAAAGAGGATAATTCAAGCTTTTTGTAGAGGTGCGGCGGTGGCTCAGGGGTAGAGAGACTGGATGGAAACCGCAAGGTTGCCGGTTGGAACCCGGGCTCCCCCCGCTGGGGTCTAGTTGGCACAGACGGACAGCCAATGAAACGAAGCCTTGCCTAATTCATGACGAATGTTCTCCTGAAATGTTCAAGAAACGAACAAGGAATGTTCTTCTCCTGAACATGTCGGTGTAGCAGCAGCCATACGATCTAAGCTGATTAGGTAACACCTGGCCTACAGGGCACTGCTCCATGGATGGGGCCTAATAGTTTAATGGTACACATCAGCTGCGTGGATGGATCCATGGATTCGTCTATAGAGAAGGGGTTTTCTGAGAACCGTTCTCATACAGTTTTGGCCCAGGTACCCAGGTGTGACGCTGCGCAACAGTGCCATCTTGTGGTACTGGCGAGGTGTTTCAGCTTTCTGTGCTCGGACACAGAGACAGACAAGTATGTACGTATGGATGGACACACACACACACACACACACACACACACACACGTGCGTAAGTAGCTGGTCTTTGGTCTACTATCTATTTATGTAGTGACTTGAGCTTATTCATGTGACACCCCAATCACCAATATTCAGGACAGCTGAGACACCTGGCTGCTGACTGATTTAAAGGGAGCCATACCCAGCCATCAGAGTAGCTGGCTGGCTTGTTGTGATTGCCTGGTGGTGTGTTGGGTCCTAGGTGCAAGAGACGGTGGGAATCCCAGATTCCCTGGGATAGGCTGCTTCCGTAGTTCTGATGGTTCAGCGACATGGTGCCTTGAGTCATGGCCTTGTATGCAAACTGCATGCAGCGCCCTTCAGCTCCTGTTCAGTGTCGTGCTGCATATGGACCATAGACCAGATGACGTCATGGCGTGTCGTCATGGCCCTCTTAATCTGCTTTTTATCCCTATTATATTGGTTATTTGTTTAGGTTTATTTTATTTGTGCAAACCAGCTGTTTATGCCATGGTCTATTTAATAAGAGTGCTTCGAACAGTGTATATTTCGCTACAGTCGACCCAGTATCTAGCAGGTGATTCAGATTGTAGGCCCGAAAGGTGGGTTGGTCACGGGTGATATAGGCTGTTTTTGGGGTTTAGTATAGTCTGCATGCTTATGCCAGTTTTATTGTTCAATTCAAAACTGGTCCCCGTAACCGTAAAGTCTGAGTCCAACCACCACCCACCTTTTCCACTTACTGTATAATATGTTTTCTTTTTTACTTCCTTATACCGTTTTTTTTGTGTGTATATTTGTACGTCTTTAAATGTTCTGACGAATTGGAAATGGTGGACCCTATTATAAACTAGTGTAATGCTTTATGGTGTTTGATTGATTGAAATGTTTATTAACAGTTTGTAGATTTACAGTACATTTCAACTACAACTCAATATAAAACTATATAACTATAGATAACTGTGAGTGGGGTGACACCATAAAGCATTTCTACTTGTTTACATTAGGGCCCACCATGTTCAATTCATCAAAACATTAGAGACGTACATTTGGAGACGTACAAATATTCACTTCTGTATAGCCAATAGCAGAAAATCATAGTGGAGATCATATTTTACGGAGGCCAGTTTCGAATTGCAGCCGTCCGTAGGTGCCCTTTGAGAGTGGTTTTGAAGGAGTCAAGGGATTTGCATGTCTTAATGACTGTTGGTAGGGCGTTTCACATTTTGGATGGCATAGGAGCAAAAATAATGTAGTCCCTTGTTTGTGCCGAATCTGGGTTGCACATGGTTTGTTGCACTCCCTATAAATACTTCAATCAATCATGATTCATGAGTATTTTCCCTTGTGGTTATTGCCCTGTGTATTGTTTTTCTTCCCTCATTTGTGTATGTGTGATTGAGTGTTGGCGAGTAGCTGATGAGTACCAGCTGGTGTAGCCTCATTCGCAGTCTTACTCATCTGTGAAAAGATTAGCCTGCATGACCTAAAGCAGAGTGTACAGTGTGTATATGGCCGTCTTACGGATTTCTCCTTGAAACAATCTTTTACGGCCATTCACAACACTTGTTTCATTCACAGAGAATCTAAGCAGATTTGTAAAGTGTCAATGTAATTTTCTTGAGTACTTCTGTTTAGATGCTCAACCGCCTAGGTCTTGCCCGCATAGAGACTTCCCCACCCCCAACTATTCATTTCAAAGAAAGTTGAGAAAGTCTGCCGGAACTACCATAGATATAAAAAAAATAGATGCCTCATTGGCGGCTGCAGTTCATTTGAGCGATGTGTATCTTTGCCTTAGTTTTACTATTTTGAAAAATATTTTTGAATAGTTAAAATGGCCAGTACACAAGCTCACAACATGTGAATGTAGATCATTTACCAGGCACCAGGTACCAGGTTGGAAAGATGTTCCTAAACTGACACATAGAAGAGCAAGTACACCTCTAAGGCTTCTATTCTGATTGAAAAGGTAAGATAAACTTTGACCATATACCGGTAAGTTGCATGGTCACAACATTTGTTAATACTCTTATCGCCCGGGGGTATTGGAAACATTAAATCAGTGCGGCCATCGATTTGCAGTGATTTCCATTGTGCTGTCTTTATCTGCTGTACAACATTGCCTTGTGATAGACTTGCTTCACTATCCTTGTGTGACTGGGATGTTTTTGAAACATGAGACCCCATCTTGTTGAAACATGCTGTTCATGCTGTTGAAACTCTGTTCTCCAGTTATTGACTCAACCATTCACAAATAAACTCCTAAAGACTACTGTATACAGTATAAAGTTCCAGTTGTGCATGTCTGTGGGTGGCAGGCATATGGGCGGACAGTTATGCCCTGCTATGCCTGACATCAGCACAAATTGTGCTGATGACAGAATTTGCACAAGTTCAACAATCAAATATCTTTAAGATGGTCAAACTGTGTAGATAAGTGAACAATAGCACACCTGTTTGTAATGTAATGCTGGTGGAGAATCTGTATAGTGTAGATAAAAATTTTCTTAAAGCTGACAGAGATGTGTGTGTGTGTTATTGCGACTGCATGGGTCGCATTTACTATGATGATGGATATATGGAACCATATATGATTTAGTTTAGTAGCTCATATTCATTCACTGTCGACAATCATTTCACTCAAATGTGTGTCTCTGTGCTATTTACATATAGGCTAGGCTAAAGGCTATTCAGGGTCTCAGCTCTGGAGAGCGATCCTCTCTGTTTCAATGTTTCAACTTGTTTCAACTTGTTTCAACTCTCTTGGCCGCCGATTGGTCGGAGTGTTTCAGGGGGGTGATGGCCTATTGACCTATTGTTTACAGTACACTGTGCCTTCTGTCCAGAGCCCTATAGGGACACTTTACATTCTTGAACACCCTAGGCGTCTTTCTTCATGTGGTGACATGTCCAAGGAGGGTCTCAGTGTTTTTCCATGTAACTGCTTAAAAAGCCTGTTGAAAATGTAGAGTCAGTCAGTTCGGGCCATGGCCCTGTGTGTGTGGTTATCCATGGCTTGAGATAGACTTGCTTCACTATCCTTGTGACTGGGATGTTTCTGAAACATGAGACCTCATCTTGTTGAAACATGCTGTGTGTGCATGCTGTTGAAACTCTGTTTCCAGTTCTTGACTCTACCATTCACAAATAAACTCCTCACTTGACTATATAAAGTCAACTAAGTTGTGTGTCTGTTGGTGGCAGGCATATGGGGGGACACGCCTGACAATATGCCCTGATATGCCTGACATCAGTGCACATTCAAGTTCAACAATCAAATGTCTTTAAGATGGTCAAACTGTAGCCCTGCCCGGCAGCCGGCAAAAACTAGAGTTCTCAACTGGCTCGAAAATTAAGGCCCGGCCCTACCTGGGCCCTCATCAAACACTGTACACTCAAGACACTGCCCCCGCTGCCCCCTACCTGGGCCCTCATCAAACACTGTACACTCAAGACACTGCCCCCGCTGCCACCCTTAGATCTTCATGGAGCTGACCTGACATTCCATATGTTGATCTGACCTCATCAAACCCTGCACACACACAATATATGGCAAGTGCAGAATTCATTCCATATATTGATCTGCCCAGTAGTCTGCGCGCCGTGCACGCGACCTCGCCGCTTCTCGCCGTCAGGTGTCTTAGTGGTGTTTAACAACATCACTTTGTTTAACAATTAAAAGGGACATCAGAAGCTTCGTGCCTTGAGTTTTAGTTTAAGTGTAAACTTTAGGTGCCAGATTTTGGAGTTGGTTCATTGACAATGAATCAGTGACTATTCGTGTTTGTGGGCTGCTTGTATTAAAGTACACCAAAAGTCCTAAACTGTGAATATCAGCGGTCAAAGGACAGCAGTGAAGCAATACTTTTATTGCAGTCAATGGATTGAAGTTGGCAAGGACCACCATCTTTTAGGGGCAGATTAATATTATACTGCATAAACAATATAAAAGCATCATTATCAAAAGGACAAAGGACACTGTATACTTTAATCATCTGCCAGACAGCAACACGGTTCTCAAGAAGATGATCTTCCTTGCCAACTTCATTCCACTGCAATAAAAGTCCTTGCTGAACGGTCATTTCTGAGGCTCTAAGACTGAATGGGTGAATGTAAAGCGCCTTGGATAAAGGCGCTATATAAGGCAAACTAGTCACAAACCTACTTCTCCAAAGAAAGTCTAATAAAATGCAGTCTATGGTCCACATATGTAATAATAAATACCCCAACAAATACATATTTTGTTAAATAAATAATTAATAAGTGTCATGTTTTGTTTCTTTATGATTTTTTAATTATTTAATTGAACCAATGGACTTCCATAGCAGTAAACTAGGCCTACTGTATCACAGAGTCCTGTAGAGGGCAGTGACATAATTGTATGTTCTTTGATAGATGGAGGTATTACACGAATTTCATAAGGATTAATCAGAGATATGCTTCCAAAGTAACCATTTAAAGACAGCCTATACTTTCGCTTTTGCACAGAGGAACACTGTTTAAACATCCAGTTCACTGTTTTGAAATCTGATGTGAAGCAGACTTTGGGTTGATGTGAAGCAGACTTTGATTTACACCTGTATGCGTGAGCAATAAGGAACAAGGAATTTGATATTCAGTCAGCTGTGAAGTTGTCGGCTACATAGACTACTGCTCTAAGGAAAGGTAAAGGTAAGAGGAACTGTTTTATTATTACAAATTTATCAAACATAACTTAATAACACATTTACTTTTACAAATAGTCTTCACTTTACCCTACAGCCACCATTCTGGACAAATATGGCTAGTAGCCTATAATATCTTCAGGCAAATAATCTTAACTTATAGATACTGACAAATCACCAACATGTATACCCTAAAAAATATATAGGGTACATATTGTTAGACCCGGGAAAAAAATCCATTGACATAATTTCTGTACTTTGAAATGTAGAAAATGTACTTTGGACATTATTTTATTGACACACTTTGATTATGTAAAACAATGCTTTTCACATTTCCCATGAGCTGCCAAAGTACAAGGGTCAATTTACCCATTGAGTCATCTTACCCCTCTCTCCCTTAAATAGTTTCTCAGAATGGATTTATTACTGACAGAATTTAACTTTGTAAACTCACTTTTGTATTTTGTAACATGTTTAAAAAACAAACATCTGTAGGCCTGCACTCTTTTCAGTTGCTCAATACAGAAACTGTTGTATTGGTATCACAGTTCCTCTGTGTTGAGTAAGAGTGGATGTTTTTGATTTTTATTCAGTACTCCTCCAAACTTTCAGTCAGGTGTGAAGCTATTGGATTACCTGAATCATCTTGTTTTATTCTATGTATACAGGCAACTAGTTTATATTTTGGATCCTATATTCATCTTTTGTTTTGTTTCCAGATGTATATCTTCTCAGGGGCCCTTGGCCTTTCAATTACACTTCACATCTTTACAAATGTGTTGGGTTTCAATAACGGTAATTTCCCAGAGGCTTGTGGATCGATGTTGCCTCAACATCGTTCTCCCAGTGGTAGCTTTTATGACGCTCTCAGCAGCAAACCACCATATGAGATCACATACACAAAGGGAACCAACTTGAAAGATCCGATTACAGGTACAGTATGCTACAGATCAACGTATTCTCAATCCCAATTTGTCAAATATGGGCACTTTCCAGAATGATATACAGTATATTTGCCATGAGACAGTGGGTGGGCGTGTCATTGTATTTTAATTTCAAGTATGCTAAATTTAATGTCAGATTTCTGTAGAAGTCTATTAGCACCACTAGTGTCTAATTGGAGACGCTAGACTCCAATTAGTCTCCAATTAGACACTAGATTAGACACCAGTTGTGCTCCAGTCCTAGACTAGGACAGGTGGAAGGTGACGCCTTGGCACTCGTAATAGCCGATCTACAATTTATTACGTATTGTATTGCCAGCCTTCCAGGCGTTGTGAGCTTGTAGATCAGCGCACAGCATCATCGTATCTGTCTATCTCCTTTTCCAGTGACTCTTCAAAGCACCTCAACCAATCATTTCAGGGGGTTTATGTTGGAGGCTCGGCACCAAGCGACAAATGTTTCTGTGGGGACATTCACTATGTTGGACGATAAGACTCGTCTCCTGACGTGCAATGGATTGACAGTAAGCACAAGCACACACACGCACACACACGCACACACAC
>OOFJ01054120.1:2509-12837 GCA_900323375.1 Benthosema glaciale
GTAAGTGAGGTACAGTACAGAATGAGGCTCCGCTGACTAGAAGGCTGACTAGAAGGCTGCGCAATGCAATGCAATATTACTACTAGGCTATTACACACTACAGTACTACTACTACTACTACTACTAGTACTGCTACTACTACTACTACTACTATACCAGTACTAATACTACAAAATATATATATATATCTAAAAAAAAAAGAAAAAAAAAAAAAAATCCAAAAAAATTCTAAAAAATTCTAAAAAAAATGTAGAAACTCGGGGGGCCCCTGGAGGCTCGGGGCCCGTTTCAATTGAAACGATTGAAACATATATAAGGCCGCCACTGTCCCTAACAATGAAATAATAAAAAACAACAACTCATAATTAAACAACATGCTGACGGAGTTAATCAGAGTTGAACGGTTGGAGAGGACTAACGATTAGATCTGAGCACAGCACTTCTTCTAAGGCCGGGCCTTCAATACATGTATGCTTCCAAAATCTTTACTCATCCATTGACTTGACAATTAAACATTCATCACTGACATCTGAGGTGCACTGCTCACAGCCGTCTAATCACTTCATCCGTTTGTGGCCCAGTTCCTAATCCTTTTAGCTGATGACAGTGGCCATTGATGTTACCGCAGACAAACAAGCCTGAGTCATCAAATCTCATTAGGGTGTCACACTAACTGGGGTCTCCAACAGCTCACAGTGTTCCTTCTGTCAATTACTACAATTGCTAAAGGATTCCCTTGCAGATCATATAAGAGATGAGATAGGATCCATTTTCCTTGATCCCCATGGGGAAATTAGCAACATCGGTAAATGTGAAACACTGAGGAAAAGACAGGAAGCAGAGCTGGAGGTAGCAGAGACAAAAATGTCGAGGTTCTCTCTGGGAGTAACAAGGATGACAGTGACAGCACATGTCAGATGTTTTGGAGAATCAGCCAAAGAGGCCAGACTGAGATGGTTTGGAACTTTGGACACATACAGAGGAGGGACAGTGAGTAATATCGGTAGAAGGATTTGAGGTTGGAACTGCCAGACAGGAGGCCGACGATTTATAGATGTAGAGAAAGAGGACATGAAGTAAGTTGTTGTGAGAGAAGAGGAGACAGAGGACAGGGTGAAATGGAGGCAGATGATTCACTGTGGTGACCACTGAAGGGAAAAGCTGAGTAAAAGAAAAGAAGAGTAAGTGTGAAACAGAAGGTACAGGTAAAAATGTAATCAAATAAAAATACTGCAGACATCTCTACTGGGACTGACCGAGTTACATGTGTGATTTACTGAAAATAATAAGAATAATAATTAAAAAACTGATAGATTGATTATATTGATATTCACCATGCTAGTCTGCACATTGTTCTTCCAGTGAGAATATCCAGGAAGTATATCTGTGTCAGGCTCACTTTTCAACACATTTCTTAGAACGATTCTTACAAATTAATGGGGTGTTTTTTGGATCCTAGAGCCAAGGACATTTCGGCAACATCAACACTGTCAGAAATGATATGCATCGTGAGTGTCAGGCCAGGGCAGAAGTTTAAGAGTGGTTGATTAAAAAAGCATTTATCTGGAATGGTAATTGTGAACAAAGATTATAACAGAAATATATTTTGTTTAATTAAAAAAAAAGTTACATAAGTTAGTTTCACTAGTGCAGCATCTAATTGTTTACTAAATGGACCGAATCGGCCAGAGGGACATTCCATCAGCACTGCTAATGAAATTTGCATAATTGAAAATGGCTGGTTTGAATGAACGTTGGCTTTCACTTAGGGCTCGTTAACAGAATTCGGACATGTCTCGTCAACATTAACTCAAACCAGGTTTGAACAATCTGGCATCATGTGTGCACACAGTGAGCGTACACAAGCAAGCAGCCCAGCAACAGTTCAAAAGAAGACACTCCATTCATGTAAGACTGACAGATATTTGGTGCATTGCCCTGTAAAAGTATTTTGTCCACACTACCACTACCACTTATATTGGTGCAGACAGTGGCACGAACATTACGCAAAGCTGGGCTGCGTGAAGCCCAGGGGTTGGCATTGGCCGATCAGGGAGGCCGAATCCTACTACAGACACAAAGGCACACATTTGGTTATTGTGCTCTTCTCTGCAAGTCTCTCTCTTTCTCTCACTTCCGCTCTCTCTCTCTCTCTAACTCTGTCTTTAGAAGAAATGTCCATTGTCAGGTCTGTTAAGACTTGGCTGACATATCTCCACATTAGCTGGTCTGGTCTGAGGATTAAAACTAACTCGACCAGTTCCAGTTTACGGAGAGCAAGTCCCAAGGACTTCTTAGCAGCTTAAGCCAATGAAAAGCATGTGGGCAATTTCAACATAATACATGCATATTCCAGCGCTAGCAATGTTGCCACGTGCGCTACGCTATAAATACTAAACCTGTGTCTTCAGTATACGGAATCTGCAACATCTTTAATTAAACCAGAAAAGACAGCCACAAGCAGCAACTCTATACAAAATGTGGGACACAGGGTAAAACCCATTCAACCCTGTCACAGCTGACTGGTTTCCAATGAATCTACAAACTATTTGCTTTCAGAAATCCCCTTAGAACACAGGCCATGGCAGCAGAAAAGTGTCAGCGGTAAATCTTTTTTTTCCTTCTTCCTGCTGATGACGAGGACAGTCTAATTAGGCAGCCTGAGCAAAATGCGGAGACAAATCGTATTATTGCTCACTGCTGGGTCCATAAGCTCTCTACAGTATTAAATCTAGTTTATACTCACTAACTTTATGTTATTTTGAAAAACACAGCAAAATTCCCCTTAATCTGGGGAATGTTCTGAGAAGATAAACATAATTCAGAGTTGGGGGATTTAGTTTTAGTCTTTTGTGGCCTTGAGCATCCAGACAAGCAGGTTGTTGCCTCCACCCTTGGGGTGACTGAGTGGAATGCGCGTGTGTGTGTGTATGTGCCCGCGTGCGTGCGTGTGTGGGGGGGTGTGTGCGTGCACGCTTGCGTGCGTGTGTTAGTTGAGAAACTCACCATAAATCTGTTGAGTTTGTTTTGCTCTCATTTGCAGTATTGACAGTAATGAGACTGTTGACAAAACAAAATCATACTGCAATTTGCCCATTAGATTATCTTGTGTACAAAAAGACATGTTAGCCTAGTGCCGGCTGCGTGCAGTTGTATGCATTGTTTGAGGAACTCTATTTATTTTTGCTCTCGTCTGTAATATTGACGGCAAAACGAGTGTTGACAATCCATAAACATCAAAGCTCATCATCTGTCCAGCATAATGAGCAGATGAAGAGGCTGTTACAGTCCCGCTGTGATGCTTACTGTTCCATAAAGCATATTTATTTTGGACACATTCCGCTGCTCTCGAATTTCTTCAGAGAAGTAATTTGAGTAGAAAAGAATAATAATAATAATAACCTTAAAATAGCTTTACAAAGGCACAGAGTTAAATTAAGATGGCCGTGCTGTTATTTTTATTTTTTTTAACAATCTGGTAGCGCGTTAATACAATAAAAACATAATCTGCAGTGGTTGGAGGTGGTCTCCCTGCACTTCTATTAACAATTTTTAGACCATGGACTCACGTCAGACTGTTTGTTTGGGAGTAAAGCATTGGACGGATGGACAGACAGACAGACAGTCAGACACACCAACGAAGCCATGCTTATAGAAACCTGCTGCTATAGCGAGGCCAAAGACGATACATTGTGACAGGTGCACTGTTTCTCACTGATGACATAGGTTGTATGTTTATGGTACCTGACTGCAGAAAGTACAGTGAGGTCGAAATGGCAAATGGTCTGCATTTCTGTACTGTGCCTTTATCCAAAGTGGTCTACAATGCGTGTTACATTGGCTCTATTGTGACCTCACCTCAGCTGCATTGTAAATGAGGGCTTGCCTCTCAGCTGGGGTCCATGTCATTAGTCCTAAGGTTCATTAGTCCTAAGGTTCATTGTTCCTACATTACTAACCCTATCTCTAACCCTAACCCTAACCTCCCACAGGGTACTGCATGTCCGCCAACCTTAACGCATGTCCGCCAACCTTAACGCATGTCCGCCAACCTTAACGCATGTCCGCCAACCTTAACGCACGTTCGCCAACCTTCCCGCATGTAGGACTAACAGACCTTCGGAACAATGCAACCTTAGGAACTATGGGCAGTCCCCCTCAGCTGTACTACTGAGTTTTACATAAATATAAATAAAGTTATGATGAACAATGCACGCACGCATGGCAGCACGCACGGCCGCACACACGCACGGCCACACGCACGCATAGTTCAGACACCGACAGCTGAGACAACCCCTGTCATCCTCAACGGGAGCAGTTCAGGGTTCAGTATCCTTTTCAAGGGCGCTCCAACGCGAAGCCATGAAGAGCAAACCCACCCGGGAACATTCTAGCTATACCAAAACGGCCTGAGTCACCGCCGCAAGCTCCAATGGTCCTAGAATGAACTGAAAGCAGACTCCTTAATAATAATGACAAGGAAGCCCAACATCACATTGTAATTAACAGGGTCTGTTAAAAGTGTCTCTGCTGTCTCAAACGTCCCCAGGCAGAGGGAGAGAGGGAGAGAGGGTACACCCCGCCGAGTATATTTAGCTTGTCCCAATTAGCTGCTCTGGTTCTCACCACTGTGGTGAAACTCCAGAGAACCCACGTTTATTACATATTGAAGCTGGACTTACAAAGGATTTTAAATGACACACTTTAATTGTACCAGTCGTTTTCTTTTTTTTTCTTCTTTTTTTTTAGGGAGGCTGATGAAGCTTTGTCACTTCAAGGAGAAGCATGAGACAGCAGACGCGTCGTAGAAACAGAGAGAGAGAGAGAGAGAGAGAGAGAGAGAGAGAGAGAGAGAGAGAGAGAGAGAGAGAGAGAGTTACTGTCGTATAATGTTCAGCATCAGCCAGTCATGTTAGATATTCACAGCACTCAACCCCCTCCCAGCACTCACTGCATGCGTTCTCGCTGCAAAAATGTCCGCAGGGTGTTTGGTGGCTTTATGCAAAACTGATCTGTCACTGGTTGGTTAAAGAGTCTAAAATTCACCATCCATTCCCCAACGGCACACTGAACACATATTTCAGTTACTATGTGTAACTGATCTAGTTACAGACTCATGTTTATATGAAATAATTACTAGAATGGTGCCTTATGTGGAAGTGTGTAACTAACGGTGTAACTAAATCTTTGTTGGATGATTTCATCTCAAATAATATGCCAAACGTGCATCTATCTTTTTGCAGAATCTTTGGCTATATTTTCATTTAATGTTCCTCTGTACTCGCCAACTTTTTGTTGTTTTTCTTTTGCCTTAGTCAGTACTTTTTCTTACTCTGTACCTGTACATTTGTAATGTTCACCAATTATGATATGCCCAGAGCATGCACGCTAGGGATGCAAGCAGGATTTCCCTGGGGACAATGGGGGCTTTTACATGTCCTGTCCATAGGCTCTCCAAATTAAACATGAATAAAAGTCTTATAGCGGTCTTGTACCCTATACCAGGCGGTGAAACTTTACGATACATTTTGCAGCCACCTCAAACCTGAACTGCAACAATTTATTTTGGTGAGCCCAAGAGAAAAAACAGGACAAAACACCCACAGAGAAAGGATTATGTAATGACCCGGTCCACAACTCAATCAATAGTGCATCAATAAATAATGTCAATAAAACCAAGTTGTTGCAGTTCAAATAATATCAATGGCTTAAGGCCATCTCTCAACAAAGAACAACGCTTGACTAAAAGACTAATGCTTAACTGCGACGTGACACTGTGAGTTTGGTTATTTCGACGTCACTTCTCACTTTAACGCCGTCATTTACCGAAGTCGCCTATAACTCATGCAGGCTTAGACATGGCAGTAGTCAGAACATCATTCTAATCTTGCCCAAAGGTTTTCAATATGTGTGTGGCATGGAAAGAAGAGGGAAATGAGGGGATCATGAAGATATATCATTTTTGATATATTCTTATTCTTGTCAAAACCCTTCAACCCCCTCCAGCAGCTGGGGACCATTGTTGTAACCTACAGTATCTGAGTGCATTACTGTACTGTTCTTGAACAACAGAAATGTGCCCTGGAGACACATCACCAGACACAGAACCCATCTGGCCAGCAGCCGTGCTACTGTCCGTCTCTGTTAGTCTCCATTACATCACACCTTCACAGTGAAGTCACACCCCCTCCATGCTGCTGACTGACAGCAAGGGAATGAAGATGGGTTGAGTTTGTTGTGTGGTCTGACTACACACTACACAGGCTCACATGCTGATGGAAGTATCATTTCATATGGAGTTTCCATTGTGTCAATTTAACATGCTTTACCGGCATGACAGTTATAATAAACAATAGCAATATTGCCTGAGCTTTGAGATATGACTCATTACACACAAATACTGTACATGAAATACACGCCCAGGTGTGTCCATGATATGTGTCACTGCAGTATTGATAATAAAATCTTGATCCTGTCTTTAAACAAATCAAAACAATGGACCAGTGGATTGAATTAGTTTCTTCCAGTGTACAGAACAGCGTTCTTTACAACAATAGCTAAGTGTCCATCAGCTTGTATCAGTCGCTCGAGTCCTGAAAATTTAAACTCAATTCACAAACCCCAAAAAACGACTTGAGCTAATCACTTATTTAGACAGACACATTTTGCGCGCCACCAAGCGCTGTTGCCGGGGCGACAGATCTCTGGCAGGCTGTGCAGGGATTGCTGGGAGGGTTTCTAGGACGGACTCGGTGATGTGCTGTTGAACGGAGCTCATTATTACCTATAAAGTTATGACACCCACACAACACAGAGGTGGAAAGTAACCAACTACATTTACTCATCAAGTACTCAAATAGTTCAATATAAATTTGTGTTACTTAAATAATATAGTACTTTTCAATCTGCTACAGTCATTTGACAGATTTAGTTACTGGTTGTAAATGTTTAAATGATGTGTACAGTAGTGTATATTTGTTGAGGGGTGTTTGTTTTTCAACGATTGTTGACAATGACAATGAAGAGAAATTCATGTTTGTTTTGTCGCTAACACAAACATTATCACCCGTCGCTAACAC
Source organism: Benthosema glaciale (assembly GCA_900323375.1). Lineage (NCBI taxonomy): Eukaryota > Metazoa > Chordata > Actinopteri > Myctophiformes > Myctophidae > Benthosema > Benthosema glaciale. Next base: position 9,589 of record OOFJ01054120.1, read on the forward strand.
AGACATTATGTTGTAATCGGTGTTGTAAGATGAGAAGAGCGCCCCTCACTTCACACGGGTGTCATTTTATGTCATTTGTTCAGATGAATTGAATATGTAGGACCCCGCTAGAAATGAGCCATAGGCTTTCGGTTTTAAATGCTGTACTTTTTCTTCCTGAAAACTGTTAATAAAGTATTCAATCAATCAATTATTGTGTACATTTAGATTACTACAAAGCCCTATTTTACACGTAAGAGTGACCCATTTTGACAAATTTGTCACACACAATGCAGTGGAGCATATGGGAGTCAGTTACGCAACCAAACTTTTTGTGAAATAGTGACACCTGGGGCTGTATTATGTATGATGGTGAACATTCAGCAAACTTAAAAACAAATAAGTCAAACATTCAAACATTCAACTTGTAACTCAGCTGCAAGTTTTATAGGGCTTAAGTGGATACATCTAGAATGTGGAAAAAATACCTCAAGACTAACAGCTTGGCTTTGACCAACTTGTCATTTGGCCTGTATAATATTGTGATATTACAATATGTACAGTATAATGGCTTAACAACAAACTGCTTACATGACCAGAATATAGAAAATATATATCCCAGGGCTGTATGCATGCATCTATAGTTACAGCGGCACAACCATACCGCCTCTCCGAATCCATCTGATCCATATATCACAGAATGGTTCTGCTGCATGGCGTCTTTGTTTGTCTTAGTTTAATAAGACCAACTGTACAGTGCATCCACTGACCTTTAGCTGAAATACCAAAGCAGCAGACTCTCTGTTCTAATGATGATGGAAGAGAAAGACCAACACAAATAACACTCTAATCCAAAGTCCGAGACTCGCTGTGCTGCCATGGCAACCAGACACTCACTGTTGCTGGCGGTGGATGCGTATGTGTAGTTTATATGCTGGAGGTGAATGTGAAGCCATGCAGGAACAATACATGGACACGCTACACAACAGATCCTCACTCACAGACACAGACACAGACTGGTAGGTAGGCGGGAGGTGCACACGCATACACGCACGCACGCACGCACGCACGCGCACACACACACTGTAAGTATGGACTCAGCTGCTATCTCCCTTTGCACATGGAACAGTACAAATTTATTTTGATGTATAATGTACATACCATCTTAAAGTATTTTTATCATGGCACTTTACTGCCTTTTTAATGTTACTTGGTGTTTTATTTGTTCTGTCTTTGTTTTGTTTTTGTTTTCATTGCACCGTGGATGAGAGAGAAACGTCATTTCATCCCTATGTATGTCTGACATATATAGAACCTTGAACCAGTGAGAAAGAGGGGGGCACACACCTAGAGTACAGTAGCATTCTGTGGGATAAAGGTCAACTGAAAAGGCTCAATTTATGTAACTTTGATAGCATTTTATGTAGACACAGTACTATATAGTTTCATAATAATAGTCCTACTGTCTATATTCCACTGTTAGGTTCTTAGCAAACAATATGTATGATTCATGATGACTATTTTTATGTACCCCCATTGGCCTGAATATAAAATGTTTCCAATGGAAATATCCTAAAAACCGGGGTCGTATTTTAATCGGGGACTAGACTATTTGACATTCAGTGTTCTTTTTCCACAAAAAATGGGAGGCGTTGTATAATCACAGTCGTCTTATATTCGGGACAATACTGTATATTATGTATTACCATGTTTTTGTTCTTGCTTACTGTCTGCTAAATGCCTAAATCCTTGCATGTTCTCACCATGTTCACTCATGGGTTTCCTTTTCTCCCAAACCCAGCCCATGTTCACACCGGCATCCCAAGTCAGGCTTTTGGCCTATAGCTATAGCCAGATTAGAATCAGATTAGTTTCACTAAATATGAACAGCAAAAACAAAAATGGAAACCGAGTTTTGCTAGTCATATCTGAACAACAATTCTCTGGGGTTTGACATCTGAATCAAATGGGATTTGTCTAATTTGTCTCTGCTGTCTGGACCTCGCGACACTGTAGCCTGATTCATGCTTGGTGGTTCCATTTTGTACACTCTCTTGAGTTATAGACCTCTCTGAGTTATAGAGGCATATTTAATTTCCATTTTGGCTCTTAACTATGAATAATTGGGAAACCCCCTTGAAAAGCCCTCAAGGGCACCCGTGCACAACACGCCCCCCCCCCAACCCCTCGCTGTGAACCAGAATGACTAATTCAGGGTTTAGTGTGGCAGACAAGTGGTTGCATTCAGTTAAGGAGGCCATAGGAGCTGAATAAAGAACAATAGGAAATGTTTGAGACTATACTGCATACATCAGCAGCACACTGCCAATCCGCTGCCTGCTGGCACCATCATCATCATCATCTTGTTATTCTGCTGGGATTCAGGATAATAAGAGTCTTGGCTTGTAATGGGATCATGTTGGAACATACAAGGTTTAAGAGTGTAATACAACAAAACAACATGCTGGCCTCTTCTCTACGGACACAGTTACATTAAGCATTTAAGCCCATACTGTACTTATGTCATACAATACAGTATAGTATATAGCCGATCAACTAACTCCCGTCCCAACACATCACATGGTCTGCTATTTTATTGTCTGTAATGTTCGACTATATTATTAGAGACATGATCAAAATAACGTCACAAAGGGTATAGGAACAGCAGGGAGAACACATGAGGGCTTCCCAGTGGCCTCATGAAATATTATTCCCAAATCCCAGACTAGACTAGCCTGGCTCCAGCCCTGAATCGCCACCTTAAAAATACCACCTTCATTTTTTTTTCTTCTGGCGATTCTGGTCTGGTGACGGCACCGTAGGCACCCATTTCTCGGTTGAAAATCCGAACGGCGCAGCTGATTGGCCATCAGCCCCGTCCCCTCAACAGTGTCAAACAACAAACATGGCGGCCCCCATAGCGGTAAAACGCGACCGTATCAATCTGGCTATTAAATAGACCTATGATAAATAGTTTCTTTAAAGAAGCGGCAGGTTTTGTAAACATCAACATCCGACATATTTTACCGCTTTTGTTTACATGTTAGTAGCGCACGTTGGCTGTGTTTGTTTGGTTAGCAACCGGGTTAGCCCATTAGCCTCATGATTGACAACAACGTTGTCTGCTTTCCTCTATTCTCATTGGTTGGTATGAACCAATCGCTGAAGACTGCCGCTTTGAGAACGCCCATCCCAGAAAACACTCCCGTGGGGAGGGATTTCAGTCTGAATAATGAAGTGAAACTAAATGATAATTCAGACTGTGTGTGC
>OOFJ01054142.1:2403-15866 GCA_900323375.1 Benthosema glaciale
GGGGGGGGGGGGGTAGCTGTGGTCCATAGCTCCACTGCTTCTATGATTCTGCCTTCTATAGAATCATAGAAGCAGTGGAGCTGTGGGCCAGGGCATGCCCTGAAAAACGTCTAGACTAGAGTGTCCACTAACGGCGCATATCAAAGTAGGGGTCCATGCATTTTAAATAGGTTGAGAAATGAGAATCACTGCTATAATATTGTACGTCGTTATAAAGCTTCTGCTTGTGCCTTTTTTCCTGGGTTAAAAAGGTTAAAATCCAACTATTTAGCCACAAATACATTATTACACTTTAGTTACATAGTAAAAATACAACATGGGTTTGGTAGCCATGGTGATGTTTTTAGGCACCAACAATAGACCAGACGAGTGTTTACTATGCAAAAATGACAGCTGCGCCTCAGCACCAACCACGCCCACAGTAGACTGGCATGAATGAGAATCAGGATGAGATATACAACAATATATAACACAGACAGACGTCTACGATTCCAATACAAGTTCAAGTGCACAGTTTAATTGCTATGCAAAAAAAAATGTTTATAAGTCCAGAAAAAAGCAATATAATCTATAGTATGTAATCACTGCACAGGCTGTCTGTCTGTCCCTTTGAATGGAAACCATCCATAACTGCTAGTTGGTTTACATCATAAAAGATGTATTGGGTGAACTGAAAAGACGTGAGGCAGATAGATTTCAATAACATTGTATTCTAAATCCACATCTCATCTCATTCACCGAGTTATTGTGTCTTAGTATATTAATATTGCATCAAATAAACGGAGCCCAAAGAAAGAAGACGATAGATAGATAGCGCTTTAGCTTAACGGTTAGCTAAACAGTCTGTTTTTAAGTGTTTTAGCGTCCACTTACTGTAGTCCAGGTCGTCCATTTTGGGCGCTTTGCTTTTAGGCATCAATATCTCAGAGTCGACTGTCATTCAATAACGAGAAGAATATGGATATATGTGGAAATATATCCTCCAAATTAAAGGGAAATAAATAAATAACAACCACCCTCCTCGCCAGGCCAGAGCGAGACAGACAAAGGAGGTGGCGATACAGGAAGTGACGTCACGCACGTTAACCTGGACTTTAATTTCTAGTGGCCGGAGGGTTCCGAACTTCCGAAGATGTGATTGGATGGTTGGTTGTCAGGGAGACGTTGCTAAGGAACCCCTTTGGGTAAGCAAAGAAAAGAAAAGCAAAGTTTGTTGTTTACCTAGGGATTTGGACTAAGCCGAGACTTATTTACAGCCAGTCCCTGCAGGGGTTCATTGCCTTGCTCAAGGGCGCTTCAACGGTGATTCATGATTGATGTCAGGTCTGGGGAATCGAACTGGGAACATTCCGGTATCTAGGCCCCCCCTCTAACCATTAGGTCAACATTTATTCCCTGTCATCTGATTATTATCCATAAAACTGGAAATAAACTTTACTTGTTGTGCCCTGTCATTAGCATCAGGTGCAAACAAATCATTCAGTCAGTCAGTCAGTCAGCTTTGAACTGTAGCCTACCCATTCTACAAACTGCCCCTCCTATGCCCAGCTTTGTGTGTCTGTGTGTTTGTAGGCCTACCACAGAAATTATTTGATTGGCTGAGCACGGAACGACGATGTATGATGACAGAGCGCCCCTCACTTCACATGAGTGTGATTTCTTTCTTTCTTTTGCTGAATGTGACGAATTTGGTTGAGTGTATTGTGAGTACATTCCACCCAGATGAAGGGGTCAGCTAGGGCCTAACCCGGCTAATAAGCCCAGGCTAGTCGGGGCCGGGCTCTGTCTGATAGTGGACAGCGTCCTCAACTCGGCCCAGCTGTGATTTTGAGGGGATAGCGCCCCTCAATAGGCAGACTTCTGGGCAGGCTCATGGACTAATATGGACGGTGACGTCACAAATGTAACATGCACTGTTGTCCGACACAACAGAAACAACTACAACTACAACCTTGCCCAAATAATGGAGTCATATACTACATCATGGATGACATCACAACACACACAGCTATGTAGACGGCTACTGTTCTGTATTTAAACAGATAAACAGAATTGGGTTCAGGGGCCTGGAATTCCTATTAGATTCTGTTATTGCGGCTGCTTCAGACTTGTATAATGGAGTTTCCGGATCTAGGAGAGCATTGCTCTTACACAACCTGCAAACGGTTGGATTTCCTTCCCTTGAGATGTGATTCCTGTGAAGCCATTTTCTGTAAGGACCACTTCACCTACGCAAACCACAAGTGTCCGTCCTCATACAAGAAGGACGTGCAGGTCCCCCAGTGTCCTCTGTGCAACACTCCCATTCCGGTCAAGAGAGGAGAAATGGCCGACGTCAGAGTCGGGGAACACATTGATCGGCATTGCAAGTCAGACCCTGCCCAGAAACGGATTTTCACAAATAGATGTTCGAAAGGAGGCTGCAAACAGAAGGAAATGATTCGAGTTACGTGTGACCAGTGCCACTTGAATTACTGTCTGAGACACAGGAACCCACTTGACCATGTCTGTAAAAAGACTACTGGAAAAAGGTTCGCCTCTATAAAACTCCTGTTTTCAAAACTGTTTAATTAATAATTATTTCATGCCCATCCTATGTGGAGACGCACAGAGCCCAGGAGGTCCTAGGCTGCCCCCCCTCAGAGGGTGGGACTCAGGCCAGCAAGGTGATGAAGGCCTGTGCATCGGATAAGATTGGTCGAACGGCCCCTTCTAACGGCCTGGAGGTCTGTTAGTGGGGGATCCTATGGGGAGACATGGCCCCCCGTCCTGGGGTAGGAAGCAAGACTGAACCTTTTGTGCTTTGTTTATATTTATATAAATGATATACACATTACACACCCAGGGCCCTTTGTCAGATACACTTTGTCTGCTCACAAAGCCCACACATTGGAGCGGTTACTGGTTACCACCGCTCAAAAAAAGGTCAATATATAAATGTGTGAAGACGGCCTTAACATTGCTTATTTCACACTGAAGCAACTCAATGCAGTTAGGCACATACATACACATGGTCAAGACCATCTGCTGCAGTTCAAACCGAGCATCGGAACAGGCAAAAAAAATTATAATAATTAAAAGGTGTCATTGAATGTGGCCATGCATGGTGATGCTGGCCTGTATGGTCATAGTATTTCAGAAACTGGGAGTTTCACACACAACCATCTGTAACACAGAAGTGAAAAAAATATCCAGTGAAAAAGTCATACCAAGGGCACACCTGCACACAGCAGAGTGGCCAGCACGTAGTCCAGATGCTAATCCGATAGCGGGTCAGATTTGATGCAACTGTTCCACCTTCATGGCTGACTTCAACAATCGGCACAGCTATGCAGACACAAACTCTTGACAAAGAAGACTGGTTCGTGTCATTATCTAAGATGTACCTAAAATAAGTGATGTCACCTAATTGTGTATTAAAACATGGATACATATAGCTGCACATTAGCTGTAATCTACAACTACTAAATACTTATAGTATAGTAATAGTGCCTAAATGTTCTTTCAAAACTCTCTTCCAAGGCTTGTTAGTATCTGAAAATAGACCTACTCACAGCCACACATTTCCATAAATAAACAACAAATTGATGCAGTTTCAACACAAAGCTTCTGCTCTGACTTCTGTTCTTTAAACTGTGCTATAGACAGACTACTGGACTATGTTTACTTGATTGGAGATAACTGGTGAAATCACACCTAAATTGACTGTTTTATAGATTGGAGACAGATGACATCTGACCTGCTGGATACAATTTCTGTATATCCTCCCTGCAAATCACATTAACTTGAGCACCACCCGCTGGCGAAACATAGTCTCTGCCAGCACATCACCAAATATTCATACCTATAAGCTTCGCTGGGCATACATAAAACAATTAAATAGTTCCTAGTTGCCTTTGGTCACCACTTGCCAGTTGTATTGGTGGTGCATGGATGTCATTCCTTTCCGTTGATAGAGTCAGACAAGTAACTGTATTTCCCATTTGACCACAGGAGGAGGACATTAGAGTTGGAGTTGGCTTCTTTTAAGCCTTCTTGTGAGATTGTCAATTATTTCTCTTTTCGATTAACTATTTTACCCATTGGGACATTAAGATTGACATACATGCATACATTCCTGATCACAAAACGTACCTTAGTTACGTCATCAAGAACACCGGCCAATAGAATACCCTTATTGGCCGGTGTACAACACCGACATACTTACATACCCAGCCCTTATTTGTCGGTGGACAACACTAATGGTTAAAGTTGTTAAGGTCTAAAATGACTATATGCTTTCCCGGTTTTAATGAGTTAAAGAGGAATTTACACTTCTGGGGTCATTTGCACACTCTGGCCTTAAGTTGGTGTGCACTCTCACTCCATTAAGAGTAGACTGCTGTGGGCGTGTATCCGGGAAAAATGACGCAATTGCTAAGGTGTATAATAGGTGGTTACTAGAGTAAAACAGGTGGTTGCTAACTTGCTATGGTAAAACTATGCTAACTGTGGTATGGTAAATCTGTCACATTTACTATGAAAACGTGCTTTTCCCGTCTGTCCTTCCATCCGTTAGTCCCATGCCTCCATATATGGTCATGTCTCGTAACATCACATAACACTTGACATCATCAGGTATCTCCATATATGGGCATATGTAGTCGACATGGACGACATCGCCAGGGGCCCGCCCTTCCCCATATATGGGAATGTCAAGAATGTCAACTGAAATAACAGGTTGCTATGGTAAAACTTATTCTAGCAACAGTGCACAGCAACCTAGTATGAACAAATCACGTTACTTTCGAGTTCCTGTCATTTAGTCTTGAGATTCCTCTCACCACCCTCATGTATCGGTCTCTGCGCAGTGTCCACCGATTCAGCTGCAGTCTCCCGGCTTTGCAAAGGAACCTAGCCACTACAAAGCACAGCCCCGCACTTCAAACTCCCTCCAGAATGGCCGGTTCAGAATACAGGATTGAACAGGACACGTTCGGGGAGCTCAAAGTGCCGGCCGACAAATACTACGGCGCCCAGACGGTCAGATCCATCATGAACTTCAAGATCGGGGGACCCAGTGAGAGGATGCCAATCCCTGTCATTAAGGCCTTGGGCATCCTTAAGAGAGCTGCTGCCGAGGTCAACAAGAACTACGGCCTCGACCCCAAAATTGCAGACGCCATCGTCCAGGCTGCGGATGAGGTAGCAGCTGGAAAGCTCAATGACCATTTCCCTCTAGTGGTGTGGCAGACCGGATCCGGAACGCAGAGCAACATGAACGTCAACGAGGTGATCAGCAACAGGGCCATCGAGATGATGGGAGGAAAGCTTGGCAGCAAGGACCCCGTTCACCCAAACGATCACGTCAACAAGAGCCAGAGTTCCAACGACGCCTTCCCCACCGCCATGCACATTGCTGCAGCCGCAGAGGTGCACCACGTTCTGCTGCCCGGCCTGCAGATGCTCCACGACACCCTGGCCACGAAAGCAGAGGAATTTAAAGACATCATCAAGATCGGACGAACACACACGCAGGACGCCGTGCCTCTCACCCTTGGGCAGGAGTTTGGCGGCTATGTGCAGCAGATGAAATACAGCATAGTGAGGGTGAAGTCGGCCATGCCCAGGGTGTACGAGTTGGCAGCAGGCGGTACGGCGGTCGGTACGGGACTCAACACCCGCGTTGGCTTCGCCGAGAAGGTTGCCGACGTCATCGCCTCCGTCACAGGTCTGCCCTTCGTGACGGCTCCCAACAAGTTTGAGTCCCTGGCGGCTCACGACGCCCTGGTGGAGCTGAGTGGAGCTTTGAATACAGTGGCCGTGAGCATCATGAAGATCGCCAATGACATCCGCTTCCTGGGATCAGGACCCCGCTGCGGCCTGGGAGAGCTAATCTTGCCCGAGAATGAACCGGGAAGCAGCATCATGCCAGGGAAGGTGAACCCCACGCAGTGTGAGGCCATAACCATGGTAGCAGCCCAGGTGATGGGGAACAACGTAGCAGTGACAGTGGGCGGCAGCAACGGACACTTTGAACTCAACGTCTTCAAACCTCTGATTATTAAGAACGTGCTGAACTCTGTGCGGTTACTGGGCGACGCGTCCGTCTCGTTCTCGACTAACTGCGTGGCAGGAATCGAGGCCAACACGGCTAGGATCAGCAAGACGGTCGACGAGTCCCTCATGCTGGTGACTGCACTCAACCCACACATAGGTTATGATAAAGCAGCCACCATTGCAAAGAGAGCCCATAAGATGGGCACTACACTAAAGGCTGCGGCTGTAGAACTGGGCTACCTGACAGAAGAGCAGTTTGACCAATGGGTGAGACCCAGCGACATGTTGGGACCAAAGTAAACCACCAACGGAACAAATCAAAAATCACACCCGTGTGAAGTGAGTGGTGCAATTCTGTGTGGGGGTTCTCGGAACTTCCAGAAACACAGGAACAAGCCCAGGGTACGGTGCCGGCCAGTGTCCAAAATGGTTGAGAAATGACAGTTACTGTGTTGGGGTCCCCTCTACTGTACTGTCACTGTACTGTCACACCCGAAAGCATCATATATACACCCAAAATCATACAGTTAGAGTGTGTGTGTGTGGCACAGCATACTGTAGCTAATGGTGGGTTGGCGGCTATAGATGATGTGGTACGGATGAGGTCAGGAGTAGGCACGTGCAGGTGGGTGTCTGATCTTCATGACTCAACCCAACAAAGTTGAGTGGCTCAAATCAAAATGTCATCCTCTTCCTGAGATCAGCACCCATCTCTGGCTTGGGAGAGCTCATCTTGCATGATGCAGGAAGCATCAGTATCATGTCAGAGAAGGTGAATACCCCCCACACAGTGTGAGTGGCCAGCTGTGGGCGGTTGGCAAACCTGCCCATTGATTGGCTGGATTTGATGGTGATGTAATGGTGACATATTTCGGTGTTGTGTGGGTAATAGGTAACGTATGTACATCTGTGTATCTGTGTGTATGTACAGTATATGGGTAGGAATGGTCGCTCTGGGAATGGTAGAACCCCTTGGCCAATAAAGGACCACCATTCTTGGTGATGTAACTAAGGTGATGTAAGGTCCCTAATTGGCTAATCTGGGTTCCAAAATCCTTTATACATAATGTAAAACGTTCACAGTGTCACTAATATTTGTATCTGAGATAGGGGTCCGGGGGTGCTCTGTTCACACACAAGTAGGCTATGATGTATGGCCTACTTGTGTGCAATGCGCAAGTTGGCACTCGACAGAGTGCAGTTCTAGTTAGTTACAGCAGTTCCGTTTTAGACATGGAATGGCAAGTATACATACACTAAGTAATGAGGGGTTTTGGGTTGACTTCAACTGTTAGTTGAGCTGCAGAGGGTGTCTGTCAGGGTCAGACAGTCTGTCCCTGTTCACTGCCCCACCACCAAGGGGATCGATGTTCTGGATAAGGGGCGAAACATCGAACGGTGGTCCACCCAGCCAATGACCCTGCATCGAAACCTCTGTTTTGGTATGCGGTCAGGTTTAGGCCTGGCTCAGGGAAGTGGACCCCTCCCCCCACCACGCATAGTCATCCATGGACACCACTGGAGGCCCAATGAAGGCCTAGAAGGAAGAGCATCCCTCTGTTTGAAATATTGTGGTAAATTAAAACAATACGCCTCAACAGGTGTGAGGTTACCTTGGATTTGTGGTGAGGGACATAGTCGAGTGGCGGCTCTCCAACTATCTCAGACATTAATATGAAGCACAACATAATCTCGGAACTCGCTTGATGATTTTCTAAAACTGTTCTAAAAACATGGCAATATGAAAATCATGAAACTATTTAAAATTAGTCACTAGAGAAAGAAGTTACACTTTTTGGCTAACAGACAGGGCCACCTCCTTGGTTTCTCAGCCAGCTGTGTTAGTCGTCAACTTTTGCCAAGCAAATACAAAACTTGTGTTATAGGGTCATCTCACAGTAAATACCATATCTTACTGGTAGTAAATGGTTACTCACTCTGTATGAAAGACGCTTAGAACAAGTATCCTTTTTTTAAAGGCAAAAATATTGACAGGAACTTGCTCTGGGAGCATAGCATGGATTATGGTTGTGAAGGAAATCTAATCATCCAACACATACAGTACGTCCTCCTCTGACCCCAGTAACCCCATTTAAAAAATGAATGACAGGCCCAGATGCTCCAACTCTCTCTTGGAGCTCCCATTGGTGAACATCTTCACCACAGGGTTTCCCCAACCGGTGACTCAGGACCTAAATGAGAGTTATGTAGTGTTCACGCAGTGCAAAAGACAAATAAATGCACTGTCGAGGTGCCAACTTGCGCCTTGCACACGAGGCGGCAATACATGGCCTACTTGTGTGCAAGCAGGGCGTGCAAGTACTGCTACTAAATAGTGTCTATTAGAACTTCTGTTCTAAATCCTTTTGATCCGTTGACGCTATACCAACTTTGAAACGTACCTTAGTTACGTCAACCTCAACAGCCAATAAGGGACCACCATTCCCCAACATACATACAGTACATACATAGCCAGCCAATAACCAAACATACCTTAGTTACATCATCAAGAATGGTGGCCCCTTATTGGCCGGCATACATACATACCCCATTGGCAGGTGGACAACACCAACATACATACCCAGCCGATCACAGTACTTGCACGCTCTGCTTGTTATCAAGAAACAGCCTCAACTCAACTCATCAAGACTTGAGGTTGAATCAACAAATTAGTAACTTTTTCTTGTCAAGGAACCCCAGAAGAGATGTTTGTTAGAAAATTCAAAATGATTCAAAACCACTTTCAAGAATTATATCATTTATCAAAAATGTTAAAAACTAGCAGATGCACAAGCTCGCTAAATATTGGTCAAAACATTGGCAATCGGTGTTCTTGGACTCTCATGAATCAGGTTTCGGAGCCCAAGAATCTGGCATCGGTCCAGCTTCAGTCCAGTATTTTCAGTATCAGTATTTTTGGCATGCTGTTGTTCCTTGAATGGGGACTCCAGGTTAAAAGTGGTTAAAAGACAAGCGAAACATTGAGAGAGGAAGTAGAACAGGCAAACATTGCACGTGAACGCGTCATGCCACAAATGCTCGACAAATTCTTCTTAGTCTATCCTCCATGCTTGTTATTGCATTGCAACCCATTGAAACACCAGACGAATGATAGTGTGCACCGTGTGTATATATTAGGTCATAGTTAACACAATGGCATTAGATATCCAAAGAATGTTGTTGATAAGACTCATTTTCCTCTGTCCAGAGCATGAAAGCAAACATTTCACAGGCTGTTCTACACAACATGAGCAAACATGTTGTGGTGGTGAGGTAAAAAAACCAAAAAACAAAAAAAAAAAAAACACAGCAGAGGATTTTGCTCAAGAACCTTTTCCCAAGTTAAATTTATTCAAAACCATATATATCTATGAACTGTACATTATATACGTATATTATATATTTCATCAGTTTAGTAAATAATTACAATTTCCTTACAGACAGTCGACTATAGACAAGACATTTTACTGGCACTATCGATATAGGGGGAGGGTTGGTGTTTGTTGTAACCCCCCCCCAACATTGTCATATCAAATTGCTTTAAACTTTGTGGTCCAATGCAAGGCTAAAGAAAATGTCCAGCAGGTCATCATCACAAATCTCTTAAAATTGAGTAAACAGGGTTTTTGCAATACATGAATTGGAAGTTCATAAAGATTCTCGCATTTCGTAATGATAGCCATCTAGATCAGAAATTCTCTGCTCTGCTTTTTTGTGTGTTTAAGTACAGTGGAATTACTGGAGAGTAGTCTGCCTACAGCACAAAATAATAATAATAAAAAAAAATCTGCCTTTTCAAGGCCATGGATGGACTAGTAGTGTAATATATCACACACGCTGGAAGGCGTAAGAACACAATGGTATCTGTCCAAGACCTGACCAATAAGCCTGATTCATACTTTGTTGCGCACCAGTTTCGCGCGCTAGAAATATATCATGTTCAAAGTGCAAGCTGGCGCTTAGATGTTGACATCAACATGGTTCCCCATCTCCTGATATGCAGCTTGTGAGCTTTTTGGATCTGCTATTTTTGCACGCACTCGCAACACTGGCAACGCAACTAAATATAAACCAGGCTCTTGTAGGTGCTGGGTGATTGCACTGGATAAAAAAACACAGCATCTTGTTATTGAAGGATACCCACAAATAAACTGTTATCGACTAGGATACCCACAAATAAACATCTGGTTCATCATCGTTGCGTCTGACCAAGCACACAAGCACAATTCTATTCATTCTAGAAATGTACAAAGACTCGGCCCATATGCAAGTGTTACAGTTACAGTTTCTGCCGGGGGTAGCTACAGTACGCACGCCATTTTAGATTCAACAGGAGCAGAGCTTAGGTTTTTTATAAAGACGTAGTGGATACTGGATAGGTTTTACAGATGAAGGCCGCTAATTCAGAGCAGAGATCTGAAGCGTGATGTATGCGCGCCGCCACTGCACAACCGCGTTGCGTTGCCAAGAAGAACTTATTAAAAGACCAACGACGTGTCGCCTCACAACCTGATTAAAAAAATGGCTATTTTAAGCAAGCAACACCGATGTACTATCAGGAGTAATAACAATTAGGCTCAATGCTGCCTGTGGAACCAAGAGTATCGGCATGATGTACTATACTCTGGTTGATTTCACCGTTTTAGATTTTTTTCCCCTTCTTGCCACATAAAATAGTTGATACATAGCATAGTCATAGCCTAACAGTTATAATGCGACATCTGAACAGGTATTTTTTGAGATGGCTATTCTTTGACGTCTCTAATTTTATGCATCTATAGAGGGTATGCGTGTGACGTCATCATCAAACGCGGAAGTTATGCTGAAATCCTACCGAGTGGCAAAAAAACAACTTTTTGGCCTTGACAGTCCATACATCCAAACAGAAAGGTCCAATTTGACTATATTAAACTATGTTAAATGACATCAATTTGCCAAGTCACTTTGCCATTCTATTTCCCCACTCACTTTATGCATGCGCATACCCTCTATACTGGGGAGAAAATGTGATTTTTTATTGTGAGTTATTGTGGGATTTCAGAGCTGCCAACATATTCAGAATAAATCAGTGAATCCTACCCGTTACAACCTAGAATGTGCAGTTCTAATTCCGTGTCCCCTGCCACCCCTCCCTCTCTCTACTGCTACAGTAGGTCATCTCATATCATGTGATTCATTTCATACAACAAGACAGATCATTACCATATATGCGGTTAACGTCTGGTTCTGGTATTGTTCTACTTAATCTTTCACAGTAGGCTAAAGTCTGAAGTGTTCATTGAACTCCAAAGGCCCCATTTTTGCACAGCTTCTTATGCCTTATGAGTACTCTTTTTATTGTGATTTTGAAAAACACTTTAAAGAGTGAAAATAGCCGACCTAGCCTACCATAGCGACGCGTTCTGAGCTCTTTTTCCCCTCCAGTTTTCAATGTCGCAAAAATGGTGACCCGAGCGTGTAAAAAAACAGAACCATAGAGTTAACCACCTTCAACCTGGCGCCCCCATCTGGTCATTATAGGTTAAGACTTTCAAAAAATGACCAAAGATTTAAAACTCATTTCAAACACTTTCAAAAACTATAAAATAGGGCTTAACCGTTTTTTAAGCCATATAATATTCATCATACAACAAACAGCAAAACTAGCTGATCTATAATCTCATTGAGACTATTTAAAACATAATTGTAGAAACCTTTGATTAATTAATACAGTCATTCTTACACTTATACTTCCGAGACAGACTAATCAGTTGTTGACATGTTCCACAATTAAAAGAACATTTTATTTACGTCTTTTGCTGCTCCGTGCCGTTGGGGACGACGCAAGTTCATGTTTTATTATTGCTAGGGGGAAATATCATGATTATGTAAATCATTTCATCCCTTAGTTAATTATTCCCTTCTTTAGTTTTTATTTTATCCTTAAATGACCAAAATAAGGACTCCAGGTCTATGTGGTGGTTGAATTAACAGCCAGGACTTTGCGGTCTATCTACACATCTAGAACCCATGCTAGTGTTTCCACGTTCGTTCCTGCTTTGTTCCAAAACAAACTACAGTATCCACTACAACTGTCGTCATACACGTACAACAGAGGTAAAAAGAAGAAAAAAAAAGTCTCCTGATATGACACTCCGAGTCCGCAAGGCAGATTACGAGAGAGAAAGTGACCGTTTCTGGAGTAAAATAAAAGGAGAGAACTAGCAGTGAGGGGTCAACGGTTGTGATAGAATCTAGAAGGTTACTCAAAAAAAGTGAGCCAGCCTCTAAAGCCACTAAACACGAGAAGCTTCTTGCGTTTCTCAGGCAAATAGTTTTTAAACGTTCGATAATGTTTCAGTTATAACGTTCCGAGATCAACATTAACATCATCAACATCATGCTGTGCATCCATTTACTAAAAGAAAAAAAAAAAAAAAAACAGGCAGATTATACAAAACAACAAAGACAAAGAAATCGGTAATGGTCACTGTTCAACAGCTCCATTGATCCTACGACTGTATTAACCCTGAAAAGATTGATCCTTCAGTGTTGCTCTAACGTGACTGGCATTTTCATGAGAGAAGAAAAAAAAACAACAACCAAAAAACAAAACAAGAATCGTCTCGGGTGCTTCCCTTAACCACTCAAAACCCTATAAACGTAGTTGAGCGGAGTCCCCCTGGGGTCTGTAGGAGGCCCCCCTACCTTTTATCCCTCTACACACTAAATATCGTCACAGAAAACAGCTGCTCTACAAGCTCAACCAGAGATCGTAGATCAGCTATCGTCATAGAATGTTCATAGAATGTTCATAGAATGTTCCGCTAGTGTTCAGGTGTTTATCTACCCGCCCGTCTTTGTGGACTGACAGAGAGAGACATAGTGCTGGCCGGTACAGAGTAGTGTTGCTGTGATATATAAAGTTACGGTGACTCTACCCTTTAGTTCCATCAGTTCATATTATCATAATAACAAAGTCTTTGCTCTTCTAGGGGACGGTCGGACGGACGGATGCACGCTGACATGCAACGTGGTGAGATTTGTTGAGCAAAGGCAATTTTTTTAAACTTCTTGCGTATGTACTATGTACTCAAAAGAACAAAAAGTCGACATCGATTGTATTGTCCCGGACAGTGTTGGGTAAGGCATTTCATTCCAAAAGGGGACGGATGAGGATTTCCACTTTTTTGTTATCAACCAAGATCGAATAACATCAAAATTCTCGGTTGGGTCGTCTCGGGCGGACTCACCGTAAGGCATTACAAAAAGAAAAGAAAAAAAAAAGACGTCAGGTAGTGCTTCCTCTGCATGCGTGCATACTAGAATGTATACATCCAACACATGCAGTGCTGCAAACGAAACAAACAAACAAAAACAATCCCATTAACATTCAACTTGTTCTTCTTCCCTCTTGGTATCCTGGGACTGTTCTCATCCTCCTC
>OOFJ01054166.1:6117-18113 GCA_900323375.1 Benthosema glaciale
GTTTAAAAATGTGTATGTACGGTATATACTGTAGTTCGATCAACTATATTCAAATTGCGGATGTGTATATAGGTTGTTAAACCCTTGATGTTATGTGTGCAAGTGTGTGTGTGTGTGTCTCACATATTTGTCTGATACAATCATTGGGGGTGGATTCCTTTAGCACCGTGGAACATGTGTTTGAAAACTATTTGGAGCTGACTGAGAATAGATAATGCATAATTAATGTTCACATTAATCCTGCATATTAAACCGCCCAATGTTCGTTGATTTAAAGCTGAGAACGTAAACATTTACCCAAATGAAGACCGGTGAGTTCTTTTCCTTTTACAGGTCCATATGGCTACATTTTGACACTCTCAGAGATAAATGTGCGCAGGGGATTTTACCGTCATGGCTGTGTGTGTGTTTTAGGGGGGCTGAGCTTCTGGAGTTTGTGCCGACTGTGCTGCTGCTGGGAACAGTGTTTATTTGACCCACACAGCACAGCAGAGGCAAAAGTAAACACCAAAAGTGAGAGAGCAGGTTCACAAGGACACCACGTTTACATGCAAACACCATCGTTACGAGTCACTGTGCGCACTGTGTGTGTGTGCATGCGTGTGTGTGTGCGTGCATGTGTGTGTGTACAGGTAACTGGTAGCTGAGGGCTGGCAGGACTAATTGAGGAACAGAAGCTGGCACAGAATAGCCTGTAGGAAGTCAACAAAGCGAGTTCCTCTGTACACTGGGTAGCCTCTCATGGCATGGTTCAGCATCTGTCATTACTCCCTAATCTCATTAGATTCAATACGCACACGCTGTACTGTACCTTTGTACATAAACCACAGTGTGCTGTCTCTCTCTCTCTTTCCTGTCTCTCTTCTCTACATAAACTGACTGTCTCTCTCTACCCGTCATTTGGACAAAGGTGAAGCTGTTTCGTTGTCCTACACTCTCTCTCTCTGTCTCTCTAGCACGCACACACACACACGCACGCACGCACGCACGCACGCACACACAGACAGAGGTGGTATGAAACTCATGGAGGGCAGTTTCTATTATCACAGAAGGCAAGGTCACGCTGAATAAACGCTCCATGCTGCTGTGTTTTGACATTTGAGCGCAGCAGTTGCCTATTTTCAGAAGATATATGGAAAGATATTAAAGGCAAACTATTTGAAACATAAAGTTACACACTCGCACTGAAAAATACACTTTTCTTCTCATCACAGTCACACAAGCACACCGTGGCTGGCTGGCTGCCCAGTGCTCTGTTTTGCATAAATTCAAATGTCTTTGTCCGAGTTGGTCACGTGCGTTTGACTTTCCAGTACATACTACTCCTCAAACGTCACATTTTCAAATGGCCAGAGGTGGGTTAGTTCATTAATGGGCTATATTATCAGAAGAAACTATCAAAAGTGGTTCAGCATGAACATAAACAACGAAGAAACCATCCACACTCATGATGAACAAAGTTGAAAAGTATTTAATAATATTATTAACAAGAAACGCATTATGACCTATTGGCCTTTGTTGCGACCAAAGGTCGCAGTATGGAATCGTGCATTTCCCGTCAGTGAGAACGATATACTGTAACTGGGCCCTTCTCTGTGTGTTACATATTGCACCAAGTCAGACTCAGGTCCCTTAATTAAGCTGACCATCGCAAGATTCTACCCCATTAACGCTAATTACACCAGCTCAGAATTGAATGGATTCATTACATTAACTACAGAAGCACTGGTCTAGTGGTCCATTTGGGTTTGCTGGAAAATAAGCGTGTGTGTGTGTGTGTGTGTGTGTGTGTGTGTGTGTGTGTGTGTGTGTGTGTGTGTGTGTGCGCGCGTGCGTGCGCGAAAAAAAGAACCAGATAGGCAGAGGCCATAAAAGTGTGTTATCTACGGACTGCAGCAGGAGTAGTTTCTCCAGTGACCCATCGATTGCTCTACACGGCAATATTCCTCTCTCTGTCTGCAACAAACTTCTCTCCCTGTTCCTGCTGACCGTCTCACTTTCTCTCTCCTTGCTTTCACTCGCTGTCCTCCACTGATCTCCATCTATCTCTACCTACCTCTTTCTCTCTTTCCATTTCTCTGTTGCACTCTCTCCCAACTGCTCCCCACCCCCCGGGTCTCTCTCTCCGGCTCATTAAATCTGTACTGTACTCTCTAGGGGAATTAACAACAATAATCTGGAGGAGCGTCCGTACCTCCAGCAGCAGTATGTGTGCCTGCAAATCACTCACACGGACATGGCTGCCCTTGTTGCCCTGCCGCCTGGAGTTGACCAGGCAGAGTGGCTGGCCACTAACAGTAAGTAACCCACACCACCCCATTACTTTCACTACACTGGATTCTGCTTCAGTTGGCGGGTATCTGCTCTCTTCTTCCAACATCTGTTAGAGAGTACTACGATGATCCTCGTCTCAGGAACTAGCCGCGTGGGTCTCTTGACTGTCTCAAATCCTTCCGGAATCCTTCTTTGCTGTACTGCTACTTCCTAGTTCCTACCTACTGTCTGTCTCTCAATTTGTCTGTATCTCAGAAATCACATCCGTGTGAAGTGAGGGGTGCTTATCATCATACATCATCATGATGCAACATGTCTATTTGCAGACACAAACTAGAAATGCACTCTGTTGAGCTGCCACCAAAAATACAAAATCCCTGATTGGCCGAGCGACGCCACCAAAAGTAAACAATTCATAGGGGACCACCAAAAATTCACTTGCCAATACCAGGCCAGCTCGCTCATGTCCACCGGCTCCCTGGTTATCTGAAACCCTCAGATCTAAGGGCAGCCGAAAGGAAGTGACGCAAGACAAAGTTGTTTTTGTGTTTTATTTCGATTTTGTGTGTAGTCTCAGC
The DNA here is from genome assembly GCA_900323375.1 of Benthosema glaciale. Taxonomy (NCBI): domain Eukaryota; kingdom Metazoa; phylum Chordata; class Actinopteri; order Myctophiformes; family Myctophidae; genus Benthosema; species Benthosema glaciale. The sequence continues at coordinate 8,970 of OOFJ01054166.1, forward strand.
AGCATTGCAAATGAGGGTGAACCTCAATGCTCTTTTTGAGAATGAATAAAGGTTTTAATCAATCAATCAACGCTACCAGATGACGTCTCCCACTTTCACTCACTCCTTCTGCCTTCTCCCTCTCACTATCCACTGCTAAAACCTCTTTCTACCATGTCAAAATCCAATCCTGTACCTCTCTTCTCTACTTTCTCCAGCCTCCTCCTCCTCTCCCTTCTGGCTCCAAAACTAAGGAACAAGTATGCAATCAGAACTGCAGACTCACTCCCAATCTTCCTCAGTAGTCTGAAAACCCACCTCTCCATCTTAGCCCGTAGCACTTGCCTAGCCTTGACGACCGTACAGGCGTATGCAAGGCTCAACTTTAGAATTTTAAGTAGACATCTATAATAATATGCACATCGTTATATATAGATATTTTCCTCCACTGTTAGGTTCTTATAGCTTACGTATGATTCATGATGACTATTTTTATGTATATGATGTGTTTTTGTGCTTACAGTAAATCGTTCTGGATTAAGAGCGTCTGCTATATGCCAGAATTGTAATACATCAGTGCCTCCCTGTGCATATATCCGAACACACCCTTAAAGAACATAAAAACATCATATACAGATGACTAACATGCCAAAAGTCTTCCTCCTTATATAATAATATACTAATACCTGGTCATGTTTTGCGGGGATCAGGGCACCCCATCTTTAAATACACAAGTATTTCTGTCACTATTGCTGTCACTACTGTCTGTCTCTCAATTTGTCTGTATCTCAAAAATCACACCTGTGTAACCACTTGAACCACAGCATGCGTATTCTGGGTGGAACATCAACCAAAAACTGCAGATGTACAAGCTCACAACGTGGGCGCGTTTTGCAACATGTTGTGAGCTTATAGATTGTCTATTTTTGGTCCTTATGTCATTTTCTTTATTTCTGCAGCAATAGCGTTCTTCAAGAACATCAACCTGTTCTCCGGTGCATTGTCAGAGTTCTGCACCTCCAGCACCTGCCCGGCTGCCTGTGGCCCTGGCAACACGTACGTTACGGGAAACACAGCCACACCCACACGCAGAGACACACACACAATTAGTGCAATCTTTGGATTGCGAATAATAATCACCTCTGGTGTATGTGTACACAGCATACACTGTTTTCAGTAATGCAATGAAATGACTGTAATCTGTGTGTGTGTGTGTGTGTGTGTGTGTGTGTGTGTGTGTGTGTGTGTGTGTGTGTGTGTGTGTGTGTGTGTGTGTGTGTGTGCGTGTGTGCATGCGTGCATACATACAAAGGGTTTATGTGTGGATTGATGAGCAGGGCAAGAAGCTGAAGTGCTCTGCTCCTCTGTACTTTGACTATGCCATGTCATACATCCAGGAGCTGCTGACTGATGAGGATGTCTTCCCCACCAGAGCAGGTGAATCACTAAAATAAGACTAGATTAAGACTCTCGTAGATGTATTTGATCACATTTTTATATCTACGAGTCTTATGGCCTATTCATACTCCGGTTTTAGGTGTTAAAGGACCACTTTTCAACCTACTTGTATCTTCATATACTCTAATTGGTCCTCCTCACTAATGATCATGATACAATAGCACCATTTTTTCCTACTCAGTCTGTGGGTCTCATAAGATGGGCTGTAGGCAGCTCAGAAACCACAGTCTTTTAATCTGGCTAGTGAATCACACCACTATTTATGGTTCACAGTAAAGTCCTCATTCTTTTGGACATGTTTCCATTTGGGTCCATTTTTAGATCGAGTTACATCTTGAAAATGGTCGATCTGTGTCGATCCTTGTCTGAGCTGATCCGTATCGTGCAGTACAAGCTCACATCATGAAGCGTTGTGAGCTTGTAGATCTGCGATGACTCTATACATCCACGTATGATATTAACAGCATCCTAAGGTTAGCAAGGAATATCACTTTAAACACTAGCCATGTGTTGTATGGAGAATATAGGTTGCTATACCTTCAGGAACTGCATGGTGTCCCAGCATACAGTAAGGTCAGACTAAAGAGATCCTTTGTCCACCAGTCGACTTTGAGGCTTAATCAGGAGAGTTGTAGCCAGGGGTAATCTAGGCACTGGACATTGATTGCTCTTGTCTTCATGTCTTTATGCATGTGATATTGTTTTGTTCTTTGTACTATGTCAAATGTGTGTATGTATATGTGTTCTGCATACATACATACTTGCTGGGTCGCAAGACAAATTTCAGTGTGAACTGACAATAAAGTACTATCACTCACTATATCAATATCATATATCATATCATATCATATATCATAATATGTGGATGCATTATTGACACTTTTAACCGTTGTTGTTGTTGTTGTTAACCCCTCCCCCCTCACACTCTCCCCAGGCGCAGCGTTCCCCACAGGCTTTGTGTTTCTGGTGCAGAAAGTGTTTCTGCTGCTGTTCAGGAGCTTGGCTCACATCTACTGGTCTCACTACAGAGACGCGCTGGCACTGGGGCTGCACGCGCACCTCAACTCGCTCTTCATGCACCTCACGCTCTTCTGCCGCCAGCACGCACTGCTGGATCCAGAGGACACGGAACCTCTGCAGGACCTGATCATGGCTCTGGGACAGCACAACTGCAGCTAAAGAGCACACGCTGAGGATGTTACTGTCTGTCTGCACAGACATACTCATATAGTATGCATGACTTGACTTCTTCCTTCATTCGCCAGGCTACATGCCGAACCTCAGCCACGACAACCCTCCCTATGGCATTCCTATTTTGTTAATAGGTAAAACATTTTCAAATAATTTGCAAACTAGCAAATATATATTTTTAAACAGGGCGTAAGTGGTTGAAGAGGTGACGTGCGGACATGTGTTCTAGTTGGATCACTTGTTCATTGTTGAGCTGGCTCTTTGCTCCTTCCCAATGTCTCGGACCACTCTTTCAGTTGTTTACCTTCATGCTTGGACTTTAAAGAAAAGGGACCGACAGATTTCATCTGAACATGAAAAGTGCCAACACAGTTTCTGTATGTTGGAGTGTTAACACATCCACTGTGGTTTAGAAAAAAGAGATAAATGGATTCAGTCCTTCCCATTTTTTATGTATATAATTTAAATAGGTCTTTTGAGATATGCCATATTAAGTGTACATGTTAGTGTATTTTAAAACGATGTGTTATTATAAGCAGGTCAAGGTTCTTAAGGTCCTCATTTTAGACTAAAATAAAAACACTTAAAGATGTGTTTTGCAAGTTTGTCTAATTTATGGTAATTATTTTTGACAATTCAAGAAAAAAAGAAAGCCTACATTATGCTGCATTCACATGGAATTTCAGGCAAGTGATAGACGGCAAACAGCAAAACCTGCTGGACAGCACGGAAGGGTGAAAAGATTAAATATTTGAACATTAATGCCATCTGCCATTACTGTTGCCGGTTATGGCTTTCATAGTATTATTGGAGTGATCAAGAGCCACACACACATACAGTACATGGTCCCTTTTACAACTCACATACCTTCAACGGCAGATACAACATACTGTAGATTCACATCAACATATTCCAGAGCCACACCAAGTAATTTGGTCCCCCCCCCCCTTGAATCACACTAGTATACACACAGCATACAACACAAGAGCAGCAGCAGAAAATAAGCAAAAGTTCCTACCTTGTACTTGCCCTCCAGCGGCGCCTCCATCTCCATCCTCCATACTGGCTGTGGCCATTACTTTTTCCCCAGTGTCAATCACACTGACCACTGACCAGCCTCAATTGTCCTGGCTGCAGTCTTCTCACTCACTCAGTCAGCCTTGGATGTTTAGTACTGCAGTGCACATACTAGCATTCTGGTGTAGACAGTGCAGTGGTCAGGGATTTAGCGCTCTAGGCTCCAGCATTCACAGCATTTCACAGGAGAATGGACTCAGGGCTGAGAAGACGCTGAGACTGAGGGTTTGGGGCCATCACCCTGGCTCATGTACCTGTGGAGCAGGTTGAGAGAGACACTGAGCAGTAAGAAAGAAAGAGAGCTGACCAAGAGCCAGTTACAACATACAGTTGTAACTGGCTAGTGTGTGTGTGTGTGTGTGTGTGTGTGTGTGTAATGTTAGTTTTATATTGGATAAATAATACATTTTAGGAACGAGGCAGTCCCCTCACTCACTCACTCACTCACTCACTCACTCACTCACTCACTCACTCACTCACTCACACACACACACACACACACACACACACACACACACACACACACACACACACACACACACACACACACACACACACACACACACACACACACACACACACAGCATGTTAATGCTTAGCATAGGTAGCTAATGCTTAGCATAGGTAGCCAATTAACTCACCTGCAGAATAAAAACAAATCGACCAGTTTGTTGTGAAGATGAATTAACTTCTCTTTCAAACTGTCACACAACTGAGCAGTTTTCACTTCCTGCTAACAACCCAGACTACTCCACTCAACTTCCATGAGGTGTAACATTACATTCAAAGTTGAACTTGAACTAAAACTATCAGTAACGCATGTTGTTATTCAATGCAAGGCAGACCATGCAGTCCCAACTATCACCACACAGAGGCAGCAGAGATCCTTCCTCCCAAGACAGCTGAAACAGGTGTGAAAACTAGTGGAGCAACTGTAATCTGATCTGAGTAACACTCATTTATTATGGGAAAACAGATAGATAGTTAATGCATTTTGGGGAAAACATTATGAATTACTCGGTTTGAAGCAGTAATATTTTTAAAAGGTGAAATTAGTAAACATTTTCACAAAATCTGTAATAAAAGAAGAAAATTATAGGACCTGGTCATGATCAAGATACATATATTAAATTATTAAAGGGATATTTCACATTGAAAGATGTTTGGGCTCCTAAAAGGCTCCTTTTAATACTTGGGCTTCTGTGAACACCCAAACTGTTTTAAGTTGCTTGATTCAATATTTGATATTCATTTTAACAGACACACCCCTTCCAAACCCATTGTTTAACCATGTTAGATTCATCCGTCCTTGATGGTGACTGATATTGTTCTAATGTGTATTTTTCAATTACTTTCTTCAGTTATTTTTTGTAATTGTTTGGGGAAATGAAAAGATAAATGCATTTGAAGGACCAACCAAGGACGGATCAATGAATCTAACATGGTTAAAGTTTGAAGTTACAATGGGTTTGTATAGGAAGGGGGCGTGTCTATACTTACCAGTAAGATGTCTGAGGGCGAGATGCACGCATCCGCCTGGGTGACAGCAGACTGCTGTGCAGTGGGCGAACACTGGCGCTTTGGCATGGGGGGTCAGATCAACATATGGAATACATTCTGTACTGGCCATAATATGGAACGTGTCTTGGGTGTACAGGGTTTGATGTGGTCAGATCAACATATGGAATGTCAGAACAGGTCAGCTCCATGTCTGGAGTTCTAAGGGTGGCAGCGGGGCAGTGTCTTGAGTGTACAGGGATTGATGAGGGCCCAGACATTTAGGCCCGGGCCTTAATTTTTCGGGTCTGATAAGAACTCTAGTGTGGCAGCGGGGACAGTGTCTTGACTGTTCAGGGTTTGATGAGGGCCCAGGTAGGGCCTCTGTCTGTCTGTCTGTCTGTCTGTCCATCTGTCCGTCCGTCCGTCCGTCCGTCCGTCCGTCCGTGCGTGTGTACGCTTCAAAATTGATACACATGTTCCACACCAACACAGGGAGTGCAGTGCCCGGCATTGAGTCTGTGGGATACACCGTTGTCGAGAAACACCACAGAAGGCTCTGGTCAGGCTCTTCCAGTGGACCTAATGAGCCGAAGTCCCCTCACCTGTAGAATTCCCAGCCTCTGCTTCAGCCAATTGATTTCCATGGCAACCCCACACCTGCCATTTGCAGTGCACTTTTCACAGTCAGTTTGCACTCGCAGGTACAGAGACCTCCATATACAGTATGTATGAGCACAAAAAGGACACAGATAGTTAAAACGGGTGCTATGACAACGGGTATTATTAGGTTCCCAAGTTGCATCGTTCCCATGTAGACTGTTGGCCGACGGGCACAGGTCTAGTCCCTTTAATTTTGCTAATAATAAACGGTCTGATCAGCTTATGACTGTAATTAAAGTTTTTTTTTTTTTTTTTTTTTGCCAGCAATAAGTGATCTGCAAAATAAGGAATGTAAGCTTGTCAGCCCTGGGCTAGATGAAAGCAATACAGTAACTCACTTTGTGACTTTGGACCTACTTCAACTTCAAACAAAGCTCTTTCTCACTCATAGCAGGTCTTTATTACTGTGCTACTTGACATGAATCTGATACTCTGAACGGGGCACATTGCACAAATTGTGCATTCAATTTGGCATTTGTTAACAACCTGAACCCTAGCATCCCTATTCTTGGGGGTGAACATTCTGCGAAAAGAGCAGATCTACAAGCACACAATGCATTGCACTGGGACTTGTGAGCTTGTAGAATGGCTCCTTTTGGCAAAGATATTTTTGATCTAGAGGAATTAACGGAGTGGACAAAGTCAGCAGGGGTCATCGCCATGATGGCCTGGCCTTGTGGTGGACAAAGTTCCACAAAGTTCAATTTTTTCCATGGACATACTGAATGGGTGGACAATGATACACATGAAGAGATAGCCCAGAGTATTTGGTTCCATTTGTACACTTGCAGAGTTAAGGGGGTCTTGGCAAATAAGACATTTGTAAACCACTATAGTTGAACTCCAAATATGAAACAGTGAGTGTCATACATATTCTGAATAAAACCTGGAGACTTGACATTCTGTAACTGGGTCTTAGGATAAAACTAAGAACATTGTAATGTTGTGTTAAAAAGAAAATCAGCGAGAACATTTGCCACGGACACGGATTGGTACGTGTATGGACATGTTGATGACCCCTGGACAAAGTCCCTGAGGGGTGAAATATATACTGTAGGGTTAAAATGCCTATGTGTGGAAAATGTAATGTAATAATGTAATTTAATGACCACATTTCGAATCATCGATGAAGAGCCTTGGCTTGAAACTTTGTCATTAAATTCCGTTGGAGCAGATGAGTGCAGATTTATTATTTATTATTTTTCTTCATGAAGAGGGGAGAGAGGGAAAAAGAGTGCGCGTGCGTGCGTGCGTTTGTGTGCGTGTGTGTGTGATATTATAGCATTATCATGTGACTCAGTCCCTGCAACATACTAGCGTCATGTCCAGAGGGTGTACTTGTACAGTACATCATGTCCAGGGGGTGTACTTGTACATCAAGCTGCCTCACGCTACAGAAACAGGAGGAGCTAATACCGTAATTAGTCCAGTTTGATGTAAAATCTGATATTTGGAAATCTGTTTTCCAAAAATGATATATAAGCAACACAATATACAATAAAAATAAAGCTTAAGGGTAAGGTAATATCCAATATCCAGGTCCAGGTAAGGGACCTGGATATTGCACGGTGCACCCAATTGGTCCCAAAGAGGTTTGTGAAACACTGGACTGGAAGCTGGATTCTGTGTGCTGGTTGTCCTGATTGACCTGTGGAGTGTGAATGGCCCTCTCTGCTTTCAGCTGGCAGTCTGTCTGGCAGACTGAAACTCAGCTCCTCCAATGAGAGCCAAAGCTTCCCTACCTGCAAGAAGATCACAGGGATGGATAAGACTCATGTATAGCCTACCCTGCAGTGCACACATTCGCATATACAGACATCCAGAGACAGACAGACCATAGATGTGTTAATGCACATGTTGGACTGAGCTGAAGCTCCCAGCATTACAATCTGAGCTTAGACTGTAATACTGCAAATTGCTGAGTCACACGTGCTCTCTCTCTCTCTCTCTCTCTCTCTCTCTCTCTCTCTCTCTCTCTCTGTCTCTCTCTGAGGAGGAGAGATGTAGAGTTGCTGGCCAATATTGATGACATCAGGGATCTCCATATTGATGACATAACGTGATATGTCACGAGGCATGGCCATATATGGGGTGTGACCAACCAAACAACTGACGGGAAATGCACAATTTCATAGTCTCATAGTTTCATGTCTCTCTCATACACATACAACATAGGCGACTATACTACACTCTTACGTTAACGCAAATAACGGTAGCATTGTTAATTGTCTATCAGATCTAGCTGAAATGATATCAAGCATCAGATTAAAGCAACAGGTGCACTGTGCACAGCTGGGTCACGAATATACAGTACCGGTCCGTATATATATCATACTCCGGCAAAGAGAGCACACTAGGCCTACAGCTTCATCCATAAACTAAATGTAACTGAAATAGGCTATGGGAAAAGCATTTGGTGCAGATCTTTTTATATCATAATGGACATGGTTGTGTTGCATTGCTCTCTTTGAAGGAACATTCAAACATGCCTGGTCACCTTGTAAATACAAATGCCAGTTTTTGTAGGTTGTTTTATAAATGTCATTGTCACCACAGTAGGCTAAGCCCATGTGCCAAACGCCAAACCTTAAGCTAAAGCCTATAATTTAAAAAGGCCACACAGTCACGTGTTTATATCGAAAACGTGTTTGTTAGCGCAAGAAAAAAGGATTTGTGTTGTGGATTTTAACAATCTATTCTACACTACAATATGAGTCCAGATATAGCATTGTGTAGCCTGTAATCATGCCACCGGGGTTCAAGGGTAAACCACTGTTATCAGAAAAGCAATGTCTTAATTATTCATGGCTGATTAATTATTATTATTATCAGGCTATCAACTTCAACAGGCCTAAAGAGACCTGGAGAAGATCAGTGGAGAAAGAAATGAAAGAGTTGGGGTGGACCTGGGGCCAACTGCAACATTGGGCAGAAGACAGACAGCATTGGCGTTCGTTGGTGAAGAACTTATGTGCTAGCCAGCACGAAGAGGATTAAGTAAGTAAGTATCAACTTCAACATGCCGTGAAGCCAAATTTCATTTCACACCTCAAGGTTCAACAAACTCCACATAATCTGCAGCTCCACCCCATTACTCTAACATTGAATAGTTCAACTGCTTGTGATTCAACCTATTAGGACTATAGTAGCCTATTATTTATTTATTATTATTATTATTATCATGGCTTTTATGATGATCTACATGTTATTTAACTGTAGGCCAGATATTTGTAAATACGCAGAACATTTTTTAATAGTTCAACTAGCCGATCTACATTG
>OOFJ01054453.1:6652-19465 GCA_900323375.1 Benthosema glaciale
GTCGTTAAAGAAAGTGTGTGTGTGTGTGTGTGTGTGTGTGTGTGTGTGTGTGTGTGTGTGTGAGTATTAAAAAATGACATGAATGAAATAGGGATGCCAGGTGGAAAGTTGGTGAACAGTTTCTAACCATCGGTCGATTTGAAATGCTACGTAGCACTCGTTTTTCTCACAGAAACACCAAGGGATGAAAGAGGAAGATGAACCTGAGGAGGAAGAGGAAGAGGAGTTGGGTGTTGCAGAAACATATGCAGAGTATATGCCAATGAAACGTGAGTCAACTTATAGAAATGGATGCAGAGTACATGCCAATGAAACGTGAGTCAACTTAGTTACTTAGAAAATGTTTATTATTGTTCAGTGATGCAGCTATATTCATGAATACCTGTAACTGTTTGGGATGTGACGACAACTTGCCCATCACAACAACACTAGGTATGATGGTGTTGCACAGGGAAAATTGTCAATCTACAAGCTTGGCTCGCAACAACATTGTGATGCTTTGGACATCTATTTGCCCTTTAATGCCATACCCAAAAATTGTGATGCCAAGTTTTAATTGGTTATTATATTTCTGCATTTTATTAACATTCTGTTCAACACATGTAGATCGGCTATTTTTGATGCCCACATCTAATTATAACTCTGGCTTAATTGTCAACTTGGCGCATCATGTAAGATTTGCAGCACACAGTGATTGAGCTGTTGCAGTGGTTCTCAACTGTTTCTGGACTAGGGGCCAGGGCCCATTTGAGAATCTCAAACGCGATCGGCCCACCCATCTGACCACATAACACAGCAGTCATTGTTAAGTGGTCAGATAGGTGATCACTTGGCAATATCATGATCTTTTGACCTGGTCCATCCAGTAAAGATTGGCCAACGGCATCCTGACCCTGTGGTGGAGACCAGCTCTTTGTCCAGTGTCAACCCACCTGACGTGTGGTACAGACTTTCCATCACAGAAGAAACCATGGACCGCGGTTGGCTGTCTGCTTTGCAGCTGGAAGCCATCACATATGCCGCTCAGGTAAACACACTATTTATGCAAGGCGTGTGAACGTTTGCTGTCCTTCAGCCACAGGACTTGATTATCTGTGGTGCATGCGATGATAACTGATGGTGTTGGACACATTGACACGGGTGATTTTTAACCCGCTGCACAGATTCGTTTTAACCCGCCACGCATGTCAGGAGCCACAGGTGATATTTAACCCACAGCATGGGTGATTTTTAACCCGCAGCGCGGGTTTGTCTGACTAATTACTGTAGCACTGTTGGTATGTCTAACCAACGTATGCACCCTGGCCTGTCAAATCTTTATTTTGCAGTCAATCTTCATCCCCTTTTATCATTCAGTCACCAAAGTTAAAAACTCTTGCCTTTGTCTGTCCACGGCAGCAACACGAGACATTCCTCCCTAATGGTGACCGAGCTGCTTATCTGATCGGTGACGGAGCAGGTGTTGGCAAAGGAAGGACCATTGCTGGGATCATCATGGAGAATTATCTTTTAGGACGGAAGAGGTCGCTTTGGTAAGAACAGCCTCTCTTTATAGTAGACAATGAGTGAAACTTGTCTTTGTACCTATGCACTATAAAATGTGCAATGATTACCCCCTACTTCAGTTGACAGATTTGTATCCTTTCTGTTTGACTTGTTTATATAGGTTCAGCGTTTCAAACGACTTGAAATATGATGCTGAAAGGGATCTACGGGACATAGGAGCGAAGAATATTCAGGTTCATTCGCTAAACAAGGTATTATAATATAGTTGAATAAACAGACATTGGTATTATCTAGTTGAATAAACACATGTTGCTGCCTTAAAAAGGATAATTGACAGTTAATTTACCTATCTTGTCCATTGTATAGTTTAAGTATGTCAAGATCTCCTCCAAACACAACGGGAGTGTGAAGAAAGGAGTGATCTTCGCCACCTACTCGTCACTGATCGGAGAGAGCCAGTCTGGAGGGAAATACAAAACGAGATTTCAACAGCTGCTCCACTGGTGTGGAGAGGACTTTGATGGAGTCGTATCCTTTCAAAAAAACATAAGCCACTTTACTTAGGTCCCATTTTCTTTGTCATATGATGGTGGTGGAAAATGGCCAATGTACAAATTCGTCACAGTCGACACGTTGTGAGCTTGTTTTTGTCCATTTAAATAGGGAGGCCAGTTTGAATTGGTTAAGTTAAATGGTCACTATCCTTTCTGTCTATTAGTTGTACATGGATGAATGGATTGTTGCGCTTCGTAACAGAATTGAGAAGAACACCCGTAGTTATTTCTCATTATTTTTCTCCAAAAATGTTGATGTTTTTTCTTTAACCCGTTGTCTTTTAAGATCGTCTATGACGAGTGTCACAAAGCCAAAAACGTTTGTCCAATTGGATCATCTAAACCTACCAAGACTGGACTTGCAGTGCTGGAGCTGCAAAACAAACTTCCCAAGGCACGGGTTGTGTATGCTAGTGCCACAGGTTAGTAAGTCATTGTAAAATTATAGTAGGGCTGTGCGTTTTTATGGAGTGGCTCTGTGGGAGACTACTAGCTAGTGAGCTCATTTTGTGTCGGAGCCAATGTCGCGCACCACTGGATGGATCAGCCCCAGATGTTGTGTGCACAGCACACTGCCAGTAGGCATGTACCTCCACCAATGTCATGTTTTTAGCCAGGTGCAACCTGGCTCTACTGTCGATGCTGAGACTAGTGAGGACCTAGTGGACACTTTTCATGATTGGCCCATAGTCTCTTTGCTGCACCTGGCAGTTATGATGTAAGTCAGTCTTGTTAAGTTAACTTAATAATTGAAGTCACTGGCTCGGATCGGGCTGAACCTTGCCCAAATGTGGACTCGTACGTCATAGAAGTCACAGGATCACATGACGCGTCGAGACCCACATTGGAGACACAGGAAACACATTACATTTTGTCTACTCTGTCAACTTGGGGAAGGATGTCCTGAGGTAGAGGGCTGAGAAGAGACAAACTTTCTTTCTTCGTTGCAAGTCTTCACAAATTGCAACTCACTGCTCTACCACAAACCTTTTATTTTTGTCTCTATCCAGGTGCCTCTGAACCTCGAAACATGGCCTACATGAATCGACTGGGCATCTGGGGAGAGGGAACCCCCTTTAGAGAATTCAGCAACTTCATCCAAGCTGTTGAGCGCAGGTGTGTGTCTGTGTGTACAATGAAATGGGTTGGGACACATTCCTGTAATGTATTGAAAAGGTGCTTTTTGTTATGGTGAAAGCATTCTGATATATTTTGTCTGACCGTGTCTTAGAGGTGTCGGTGCCATGGAGATAGTTGCCATGGATATGAAGCTGAGGGGGATGTACATTGCAAGGCAGTTGAGTTTTACAGGTGTGACCTTCAAAATCGAGGAGGTTCCTCTGACTCAGCAATACATCAAGATGTACAACAAGTCTGTACGCCTGGTAAGAACTTGCTAACCGCTTAAGCCCTATACGCTTTGTCGTACGTCAAGTAGCCGATCTACAAGTTCACAACGTGCGATTCGCTTGTGGAAGTATTTATTTTGGTTAATAAGCTTGTGGAAGTATTTATATTTCCCTTATTTGCAGCTTGTGGAAGTATTTATATTCCCCTTATTTGCAGCTATTGTATTGACCTGACGTGTTTTTTTTTGGTTTGTTTGTTTTTCCTCCTCTCTCTATCTCCCCTTTTCAGTGGGTGAGCGCGCGCGAGAAGTTTCAGCTGGCTGCCAATCTGATGGACGCAGAGCAGCGCATGAAGAAGTCAATGTGGGGCCAGTTCTGGTCGGCTCACCAGAGGTTCTTCAAATACCTCTGCATCGCCTCCAAGGTTCGCAGAGTCGTCCAGCTGGCAAGAGAGGAAGTTCAAAATGGAAAGGTGAGCTTCGTCCTGGAAATGATCTGATTCATCTTCTTCAATCACTGCCTGGACATCCTCCTGTATGGAGTGCTGTCTTTAAACCTAATTTTGTGATAAATTATTGAATTACTGTAATACTTGAACCACTTAAAGCCAGAATTGTACTTCATGCAATGGTGCCCTTATCTACAAGCTTTGTGAGCTTGTAGAGTGGCTTTTTAGGTTATATGATGCTGGCATACTACGACAAACTGTAAATGAAGCGCCTAGGCTTTTTGAGACTGTTTACGTAGGATGACATGCCCACAATTGGGAAGGCACGGTCAAAGTGGTTAAGTTATTAGACTAAGATCATGGTAACTCTAAAATGTGGGTTCACTTTCCATGATGACATTTGAGTTTGAGCAGTATTGTTCCATTAGAGTGAATAATGTTTTTCTTTTTTTAGTGTGTGGTCATTGGTCTCCAGTCGACGGGAGAGGCACGGACACTTGAAGCCCTGGAAGAAGGCGGTGGAGAGCTCAACGACTTTGTTTCTACAGCAAAGTAAGGAGGTTACATTACGACTAAAGATCTTTGGATACTGTAATTAGGCCTGTCATAATGGCCTAATTTTTCAAAAATGGCAGAAATAACAGATCTACAAGCTTAAATCACATTTTTGGGAAAGAAAGAATTATAAGAAACTATGAAATATGTCAGATTTCTTTATATTTGAGTTATTTGTCATACCTGTGCTGTGCAATTTGTGATTACGAAGTCTAAAAGTTGTTGCAAAGTACAATGCAAAAAACATAAATCATTCATCTCAATTCTTTGTGACAATTAATCGTCACGTAAATTTGTAATCGTGACAGTCCTGATCGTGACAGCTCTACCTGTAAAGGGGTGATTTTAGTGGTACACTAAACACTCCCATATTCTTTTTTTAGAGGTGTGCTGCAGTCTTTGGTTGAGAAGCATTTCCCAGCTCCTGACAGACAGAAGCTCTTCAGCCTGCTGGGTATTGAACTCTCTGTAAAGAAGACCCCTTCGCCCAGCGAAACTGCAGCTCAACAGAAGGGCAAGAAAAGGAAAGGTACTGTTGGTGACTTCTGTAGCGCATATCATTTTCTTTCTTTCTTTTTTGTACTAGCCCATTTGTCAAAACATTCCAGATCCAAGCATCTATAAGTATATATATTTCTCCCCCACCGGCTTTATTCAATTAAACCTAAATTGTACATTGTCGTACGACGGTGTTCTGTGGCAAAAATAGCCCATCTACAAACTGGCAACAGATTGCATCATTCACAACGTGTTGTGAGCTTGTACAGTAGATTGGCAGCCCTGGCATATGTTTGCCTGTTGTGCCAAGTGGACCCTTTCTTCCATCTATGCAATGTTTATGAATCTCTCCTCACTCCTCCAGGTCCTGAAGTTAAGAAGCAGGGGACCAAGAAGCCTCGCAGGCACGGCGGCCTGTCTGGAAGCAGCTCGGACAGCGAGTCCGAGTCAGACAGAGAGTCTGATAAAGACGAGGGCGAGAGCGACGACAGCTTCAAGTCCGCCAGCTCGGTAGAGGACGACGACTTCAATCCCTTCAGAGACGAGTCCACCGACGATGAGGAAGATGGTTAGTCAGTCACTTAACCACATGAAACCCATGCAGGATCCCTATTCTGAGGGGGAAACCATCGCCGGAAAATGGCAGATCTACAAGTACAAGCTTTAGAACTGCTATTTCCCCGCAAAGAAATGGAATGTAGAGTGAAAATGGAAAAAAGTAAAGACACTATCTGCATGGGGCATTAACGATTACAAATATACACATATATTTGCGATTAACAATTCAATTATTGCCTTTTATTCTTCGTAATCACAAATTGCACAGAGCCCATAATAACTTAACAATTAATGCTCCAGACGTCTTTATAATCCCCCCCAAGACGTCTGGGGACGTGAATCTTATTTCTTTCTTATTATTATTATTTTTTAAATCGGCCAAATCTGTTGGGCACTAATCATTTTGAATATTGTTTTCTTTCTTCCCCGTAAAAATTTACAAAATAGCAGATCTACCAGCTTACAACATGTCACAAAGTGACATGTTGTAAGCTTGTAGATCTGCAGTTTGTAGATCGAGAGCTATTTTAGCCAATTGTGAAAAGAACTTGAGTAGTAATATTATAGCACATTTATTACTGTCACATTTGTATTTTGTCCATTGTGCTTAGATCCATGGCTCATCAGAAAAGAACCAAAGAAACGGAAAAAGAAGCAGAAGAGCAAGACGAAACGGAAGAGCATCGATCCAGACTCCATTCAAAGTGCCTTGCTAGCGTCTGGACTGGGCTCAACCAGACCTGCTTTCACTGCCTCCGCCCTCATCCCCCCAAGCACACCCGCCATAGGTCAGAATCGGATTGATTGAATACTTTATTAGGAATTTTGACGGTACAGAGTGCAGTCAAACACTTAGTCTAAAAGCATATCTCCATGCGGTCTCGTTTCCATTCCAGTCCTGGGTATTCAATTCATAATCATCACATGAAAAATAACTAAATTCAAATCACCAAAAATAATATAGCCATGTACAGTTTGGGGGGAAAAAGGAAGGTGGTTTATAAAGAGGTGGTGAGTAGTCGCTTGTAAGTTGTCTACAGTGATTGCTTTTCTTCTGTTTAGCTTGATGAACACAGTGTGATTAATCTGCTCTCATTTCATAGCGCTCTGGTAGAACACTCAGAGTAGATAACGCTTTTAATTTAAAGTTCATTCAAATGAGCGTTACAAACCCCTATGAACATTTATTCATCTCATGTACAAGCTATTTAGTTAACCTAGGTGCTTGTTTGAATTTAGAGTACACTAGACAATAAGCCACAACCGTTGCATTTTGCAATGACTTCATCTGTCACGGTTGCCGCAAGTGATCGGTGACTCGTATAACCCAGATTTTCACTCGGAGCGGTCCGCGTGCACTCTGAATGCTCCCACGGGGGCAGCGCTTTGAATCTCCAAATGACCAGAGAAATGGAGCGTCTGGACTGCACTCTGACACTCCAGAGCGTATTATTTACAATTGCATCCAATTTTTTTTTTGTTTTTGTCCATTAGTAAAAGCAGAGAGTCAGGACTCCTGCCTGACGAGCCAGGAGTCTGTGGAGGACGCCCAGCTAATGAAGAAAGATCTCCTGGAACGGCTTGAGAAGCTAGCCCAGGATTTGCCTCCCAACACTTTGGACGAGCTCATCGATGAACTGGGAGGACCAGAAAATGTGGCAGAGGTAGGTACTAATGACCACTCTGTGGCCAATCTTCATATTATTATTTCCTTGCTGACGGGCATAAACCTTGAATCCCCAATTCCCCATATTTCAACTTTATCTTTTTTTGTGTAAGTTCATTATGAAAATAGCCGATCTACAAGCTCTCAATGTGTCACAATATAACGCCTTTATATTATAAGCTTGTAGACGTGCTATTGAGAAACAAGTCTGTCCGTGGGATTTTGTAACTAAATTGTGTATCCATTGAAACACAGGTTATTTATTTTAAACAAATGTTTCTTCCCAACTGCAACAATTTGTCCACTACAGAGACTCAATATTGCTGAGCGGTCAATCTGCTCTTTGTTTCAGATGACTGGTCGTAAGGGCCGCGTGGTCAGCAACGACGATGGAAGCATCTCGTACGAGTCGCGCTCAGAGCTGGATGTGCCCGTGGAAATCCTCAATCTGACAGAGAAGCAACGATTCATGGATGGAGAGAAGGTTAATATTTAATATTGAGTAGAAAGGGTAAAACGAAGACATGAACCACTTGTATGTAGTTCTTTGTGTGATGAATAGTGAATATAGCCAATTCACAAGCTCAACACTATGATGTGTATCTTGAGCTTGTACAGTTGCTATTTGTTTTTAATTTGGAATTTGTTAACTTTTGCCTATTATGAGACCGCCCCAAAATCGGGACACCAGGGTGAAAGTGGTTGAGTCATTTGGTGACTCACTGACTGAAGAAGAATGATGCATAAATTGTAGTGGCAATGGTTTGACAAATGCGTCTTTCTGTCTTTCACCCAGAACATAGCAATCATCTCGGAGGCGGCCAGCTCGGGTATATCCTTGCAGGCCGACCGCAGAGTCAAGAACCAGCGCCGCAGAGTCCACATGACTCTGGAACTTCCTTGGAGTGCAGACAGAGCCATACAACAGTTTGGTCAGTAGACCTTTTCTCTAACCACTCAACTATCGCAAAGTGTGTGGTCTCTCTAGGCTAGGGCTGCAACTATCAAGTGTTTACTTGGCGATTATTCTTTTGATTAGTTTATCAATTAATCAAATATTTCAGTAGGGTGTTCAGAAATGTATATATATTTCAATTAAGCGATTAATAACGAGCCCTTTTTTATACCGTAAAGACTTTGTAAATAGCCGAGTTTGAAGATCTGCTATTTTCACTATTCTTTTAATAATAATAATTAATAATAATTGCATAGGACATGCCAAAATTGGGATCTATTGTTAATCTATAAACTTGTTAAATTATCTTTTTGTAATCAATTAAACTGATTTAGTTGCAGTCCTAATGGTCCCAGTATGTACAGTATGTTGGCCCGTCTAACATGATTCTTTCTGCTCTCAGGGAGAACTCACAGGTCAAACCAGGTCACTGCTCCTGAATACGTCTTCCTCATATCAGAGCTGGCAGGAGAGCAGAGATTTGCATCCATTGTTGCAAAACGACTAGAAAGCCTGGTAATATATTGGATATCTATAATAATAATATGATATTGTGACGAAAAATAATGTCTGAGGCTTTCTATTTGAACTAAATGCAAATTATTGATAGTGTTTTGCCCTTTGTTAACAGGGTGCTCTTACCCATGGCGACCGAAGAGCTACAGAAACGAGAGACCTCAGCAGATTCAATTTCGACAACAAAGTAAGCAATTTGAAGCAGAAGTGTCTTTGTTCCTTTGCACCATGAGATGAATAATGTTTTGATTGTGTGGTGACTGACTATCTCTTACCACAGTACGGCAGAAATGCTCTGGAAATTGTCATGAAGTCCATCGTAAAACTTGATTCTCCGTTAGTGCCTCCACCATCACAATTTGAAGGGGATTTTTTCAAAGGTATTGGTCTCAATATTTTCAGACGTATGACATGTTAGTGTTAGATGCACTATAAATTATTGTTTTGTGACAACTCATTAAGATTTTGTCCAACGTTTTGTCTTTTTTTGTTTTCTATAGAAATCCAAATTGGATTAATCGGAGTGGGTCTCATAAATGTGGAGGATAGATCTGGAGTCCTGTCTGTGGACAAAGGTAATAACCTTTCTTTACAAATGAATGTTTGATCCAGTTATCCATGTTGTTTGGTGTGTGTGTGAGAACATTGCTTTGAATGTGTGTTTGTGTGCATTCTTGCTCTTTCAGACTACAATAACATCGGGAAGTTCCTGAACCGTATCCTGGGCATGGAGGTCCAGCAGCAGAATGCCTTGTTCCAGTACTTCTCTGACACCCTGGCAGCTGTTATTCAGGAGGCCAAGAGGAATGGCAGATATGACATGGGCATTCTAGGTGAGATCAGTTGATTGTTACTTCAAAACTGTTGCAAAGGGACCGGTATGCGCATTACATCATCCATCATACCCGTAAGTAGGGGGGGAAAAAACTCAATTTCCTTGTCTTGTACTAGATCTGGGCTCGGGTGATGAGAAGGTACAGAAGGTGGACTGCAAAAGATTCCTAACGCCAGGCTATACCACATCAGGACACGTTGAGCTCTACACTGTATGTCATTTCATATACGTCTGAAAACTGCAAAATGTTTAGTTGCCCTTTTATTAGTTTTTTGTTTATAAATATCTGTTGTTAATTGAATGCTTTGAAACAATCTCTGCATAGATTTTTGAGTGGTGCAACCATTCCAAGGCCTGGCTTTGTACCTCTGTCCCTATGTTGAGAGTACCAACTATGTTTAACGTATCAACAGGGGGCGCTGTTTCACCAATACAGAGTACACACAGCACCACTCATTTCACACCAATGGTGTGATTTTGAATACCCTTGTAACTGTTTTCTCAGGTAAGTGTGGAAAGAGGAATGTCGTGGGAAGAAGCCACCCATGCCTGGGCAGAACAGAGTGGACCAGATGATGGATTTTATATACAGGTACGCTCACTGTTCTTTCGTGTACATGTACAGTTAATTTGTTAACCAGCTCATTGGTCTTGGGTTGGAGTGTCCGCCCTGAGACTAGGAGGTTGTGGATCAATTCCTCGGTGGGGTTAAGCCAAAGACTACAAACATTGTACCCAATGCCTCCATGATAGGAACCTAGTATCAACAGTTTGATTTGGGGGCATTTCCCTGTGACGTTAGTAACCGTATGTACTAATGTCATGTCATGAGGTTACTTGCTAACAGTTGGTTTCATATCGCACAATGGATATGGGTTCATCATGGATATTGGAAATGCAAACCACTGGGCAGTATGTTTCAGGTGTAGTCTGGTTTAGCATACTAAAAGCTTTCATTGATTGAAACCTTTATTTCAGGGGAATCCATTGAGACCAAGGTCTCTGTTTCAATGGAGCCCTGTGTACAAGAAGGAACATTTACATACTGTACAACAATGATTTCACAAAGATATAATACAAAACACAAAAAACAACCAAATATTACACTTAGCACAAATATTACACTTCTCACACTAAGGCTGTCTTCCAAGTTCCAATATAAGGTCAGCTAAAAATAAATAAACAAGGACATAACTTTTCTTGACATTAATTCCATGTATATGGAGCGCATACACCCTGAAGGCAGTATCTCTCAGCTTGGTTTTAGACGAGTTCAGCATATACTTTGAGATCTGGTACCATGACCTGATGTATTGTGAATTGGGATCTAGCAGTTTTGTCAAATACAATCATCATGAATGAATAATTGGTTTGTCATGGAAGAACCATTCAAAAACAATTGGTACAGGTCAGTTGGCAGTAGTACCGGTGCTAAATGGGGACAGGGAAGTGTGTGTGTGATGTCACTTTGGTTAAATATTTTGTAATGGGATATAATTAATACAATCATTTTATTTTATAATGGGATATAATTAATACAATAATTTTAGTTGAAGACAACATAACAGAATGAAAGAAAGGAGAAACAAAATTATGCTAAAAATGAGGTTCTGCCGCTACTTCGATACTCAATTAATACGGGAGGGGGATAACCGTGTCAATTTCTGGGAAACGCAACAGGTCTCCCCTCAGAAATGAAGAGCAGGTTTGCTTCCTCTGGTTGCCTCCTTGGCTGTGGGTGCTCGGCTACAGTCGGTATCAAAATGATAAAAGTTACAACTTTAGCTCAGATTCACATTTTTCATTTGGATACATTGGGCTACTAACGTGTTGTCGGCATGTAGCCCTGATTAAAGGGGAATACTACTCATTTTCAACATAGAACTGTCTCTCTCTCGCCCTCTTCTGTCTATTGTCTTGAACTGGAAAATCGATTATTGGGAACCGGGATCATGTGATCAGTGACATGCGGAAGGTGTACTCTTAGACCCGCCCTCTAGTCTGCCTCATTCATCAGAATGGGGAATCTCACTTCCAGCTGAAGCAGTGTGACATAAAGTAGTTTGTAATGGCCTATATGGTTGTAAATCACATTTCACAAGACATGGATAATAGAAATCAATCAGCTGAAAATGTTTTAACAAGTCTTAACTCGCATGGTTTCAGCTGGAAGTGATATTCCCCCATTTTAGTGAATGCCACAGCCTATAGGGCAAGTCAAAGAGTATTTAATAAGGTATATAAATGTAATTGAAAATGATGAAAGACAGAATGAATAAGGTCTCACAGGTCTCGAAGGTCACATGTGAACTTTAGCAGGAAGATAAATGTTACAACAAATCAAATGTGTGTTTTTAGGTGAGGAACAACAAGAAGACGGCTATACTGGTGAAGGAGGTGAACACCAAGAAGAGGTTGTTCCTGGTGCATCGGCCCAACACGGGCAAACAGCTCAAACTGGAGGCATACGCAGACATCAAGAAGAAGTGTAAAAAGGTAATACAAATGTCAAGTGTTGACATCATAAATGTGCGCTGGGTTAAATGAGGTGATGATTTAAACGTTTGTCCTTTCGTAGGTCTTGTCAGATGATGCCAAGCAACACTGGATGGACCAGTACAAGTCCTCTGCAACGGTCTGCTCTCATGCATATTGGTATGTAGTCACAGAAGTCTTTTTTTTTATGAGCAGAGAAGTGCTTTCGACATCATGGTTAAGGTGCGTTCATACCTGAATATATATATATATTTGTTTCCAGTCGCTCGCATCGCTTCATTTTGGTCGTGCATGTCAATGTTGGTAAGAAAAAAAAGTCCTTTGCTCATGTCACGTGCAGATTGGCTGTAGACACAGTGATTTAACATTGGGAGACTGGGAGTGTGATCAAATGGACCCGCTCGTTAACCCAAGACAGCTCGGTTCGCCCCATTAACGCTGCACCAGGTCGTGCCCGTTCATGCAACTTCTCATTGTTCCGCTTTAACCATCCAAGTCTGAACGCACCTTTAGAGTTCTCCCACAAAAGCTTTTTGTGTTGAACCTATGAAGTTATATCAACCATTGCTGTGACGCTGTCACAGCCTAGCTCACACATGGCCTAGCTGCTAGGCCATGTGTGCGATTAACGCAGGTGATCTTGGTTATTGGAATTTGGCTTAAATGTTTGTGGCTTGTGGATGTGTCACTCAAACCTCTGCATAGGAAGAGTCAGGAAGAGGCCCCTTATGTCAGTCACTTAACATAAATGTCTGTGCTTGTACTATGTGTCTGTGTGGTTAAGCCCCTTTGTGTTGTACGTCTTTAGTTCATCTACAATGTCTGCTATTTTGCAACATACAACAGAGATAAAATTGAGCATCCCTGTGACCCCCCC
>OOFJ01054641.1:0-12113 GCA_900323375.1 Benthosema glaciale
TATAATTGTATAATAAAGAAAGCCATGCAGATACAAAATATATGGTATAGTATAGTATAGTATAGTATAGTATAGTATAGTATAGTATAGTATAGTATAGTATAGTATAGACAAGACACATATGATGCAGTCACGCACCAAAAAAAAATATATATATATTTAGAAACCACTACAACACATCTGTCTTCTTCACTTCAGATCTGTGATTTTGGGGCATCTCGGTTCGTGTCCCACACGACGCGCATGTCCCTCGTGGGTACCTTCCCCTGGATGGCTCCAGAGGTCATCCAGAGCCTGCCCGTGTCCGAGACATGTGACACCTACTCCTACGGTGTGGTGAGTGACATTTCTCAGCCATGATTTCAGTTGACCAAAGTGAAGTGGAAACCCATTTGCAATGTGATTAGATTTTATTAGAGTGCATTTCTCAGACTTAAGAGTCAGCCTGACCAGAAAAGGGCCTAGATTGTAGACTAGAAGACCAAACAATCTGTTGGCTACCGCGGGAGAAACAGGGCTATTTTTACTCTTATAAACTGCATGGTGGGGACAATGAACTGTCAATCAGCCATTTCTCCTGGCACTTTAAAAGAATGACATTTTCATTCCATTCATTTTACGGTGCTAAAGTGTACTATGTGTTTCTGACCTTTGTAGAAGTACTACTGTACTGGAAGTTAGTGTTTTTCTCACTCTTAGGCTATTTATTTTTTCTTTTTGTGTATAATTGAGTAAGTAGGTACAGTTTGGAAGGTTTGTGTCAAATTATAATCCATTGTCATTGTAATCCATTATCAAGTAGAATGATGATGTACAACTTATTTCAACATTATTATTAATGAACTTATTTCATTAACTTATTTAATTATTGATAGGGCCTATGAAATCCAGATATACACTTTAAAGATTAAACACACCATTTCAGTTTATAAACGAATTAGAAATGCATAAAGGGGCCTATACTATCATATTTAATCCTATCCATGAAGGGGATACAATTTAATATGGCATTTTAAATTACACAAACACATATCTCTAGGAGGTTCTGCTATGCACCTGTGAGCTCATACTCTCATTTGTTATTTAGTTAATAAAAACAAAATGACAGCTCTAAATAAAGCATGTAAAAGCATGGTTGTACTGTATACAGTATGTGAGTTTGTGTTAGTCACATTCCTCAAGTGAAAGTGTGAAATAATGGGTGACAGAGCCTAGTGGGCATGGCACTCATCCATTCAAAGAGTCCTTTCTGTTGAGTGACAAAAATAGCAAACAGACAAGCCAAATGTCTCTGTCAACTCACTGCCTTTTATAGTTATTAAACATATAAATCAATTACACCAAACTAGATGATGAAATGCTCCTCATAATTCCCATTAAAAGAATATATATAAACGTGTGTGCGTGTGCGTGTGCGTGTGCGTGTGCGTGCGTGCGTGCGTGCGTGCGTGCGTGTATTGCTTCCCTCTGATCCTGTTTTGAGTCCTTATTAAGAAAAAACTAAACGGAAACATTATTTGATCACTGACTGGCCGTTGTCTTTTGTGTTAGGTTCTGTGGGAGATGCTCACACGTGAGATTCCCTTTAAAGGCCTAGAGGGCTTGCAGGTGGCCTGGCTGGTGGTGGAGAAGGTTGAGGTAAGCTTGTTGCATGAAAGAAACGTCATTCAGTGAGGAGGAGTGATTCCTCAGGATGTGACCACAGTTCTCCCTGTTTCAGAGGTTGACCATTCCCAGCAGCTGTCCAGCTAGTTTTGCTGAGCTCATGAGGACGTGCTGGGTCACTGATCCCAAGGTGAGAGATAATCACGCTTAAAGCCTAAATTTCACCTTGTCACCCAACAGTGTCAGTCACTGAATGACAGTAACAGTTTTTATTAGAAAGGAAATATGTCACGACACTATGCGTTTTCTGTTGAATATATAATATGTGCTTATTATCAATTATCATCTGAATGATTAGGCTGTTTTATGTTTAACTTCAGGAAAGGCCGATGTTCAAGCAAGTCCTCTGCACTTTGGAGGCCATGTCTAGTGACAGTCAACTTCCTGAACAGTGCAACACCTTTTTGCAGAACAAGGCTGAATGGAGGTAAATTGATCCCCTCTTTTACAGGCCCAGTGGATAAATGCCCCCCCCCCCCTCCAACATACTCGTTAATGAATTCATAACTGTTTGAAAGAAATCTGAAGGCTGTAGAAGTGTAGCTGAGCTGACATGGGCTGTGTGATGCTAAGAAAGGTATCGAGAGTGTGCGTATAGATCTTTAATAATTACACTGATAGCTTCATGAAGAAGAAAAAAAACAACGACACAATCTTCCATCTGGATATACTTCCTCTCTTTACCGTTTACCCCATAAGGGCTAAAAAAATAATCACCATCTTTTTCATGTAGAAGTGTTTAATTGGCCTGTATGAGCAGCTGGAGGTTTGGGGATGTTTAGCACAGCCTGAGTCTCAGCTGTTATGTTATTCTTTCTCTCTCTCTGCCTCTCTGGGACCTGCCTGTGTTTTGAGACTTGTTCCTCAGAACTAACCGGTGGCATGTTGTCCAGGCAGCCATCTGCAGGTGGATGGATCGGAGCACTATTATTATAGAGAGCTGAGAGGCAGAGCATGTGTTGTACATGAAGGCAAAGTGGGTTGTTGTTGTTGTTGTCCTAGAAGTTTTCTAGGCTGATATTATAGCATTGGTTTGTGAAGAGCAGGGGGAGGAACTGAAATCCAGGGCAGACATAGTATCGCTGCTGTTGGTCCAAAGCAAAGCAAAGCAAAGTTCTTTGTTTACCCAGGGTGAATGGACTAAGCTCGAGATGCTTATTTACAGCCAGACCCTGCATATTTCATAGAACATTTCATGGTAGGGGTTCAATGCCTTGCTCAAGGGCACTTCAGCGGTGGTAATTTTAACGTGCCGGTCCGGGGATTCGAACTTGGGACCTTCCGGTATCAAGACCGCTCCCCTAACCGTTCGGCCACCGCTGCCCCCTTGTATGTTCACAACTGGTTCCAGGAAATGGAGAAGAATGTTATTATGTAGTCACAAGCTCTTGTTAATAATGATAAAACCCAGACGCACTTTCACTTTCAAAATGCCTCTAAACTGTATTTATTTCTTCTTCTTATCAGTATGTCTTGTTTAAAATGAAAAAGAAAGAGAGAAGAGAGTAGTAGTAATTGTCTATACATGGTCAATGAATACATTTAAAACAAATGTCTCATAGAAACATGGATGCGAGTCATGCGACACACACATCTACAGTAATGCAACTGTTGCAGTTATTGTATATGGATGGACATTTATATCTAACAATTGCCTTCCTCCGATATATGGAGGCAGATGTGAGGAAATGCTGTAAATGTAAAACCAATAGTGTATAAAAGTAGTGTAGGGGAGATGAGAAATACCAAGAGGGTCCGTCAGAAACATGAAGAGCAAGCGAATCAATTATAAGGGAAGTGGAGTACTAGTGGAAATTATTTTAGACAGTGTGGGGAGGAGTGGAGTATCCAAAGGATCAGGAGCAGTATGGGTGGGTCTTCCTGCCTGGGTCCCACTGGGTGTTTATACATTGTGGTGAAAGCACTTAGTAACTCTGGGTGGGTTTCAGTGGTACAATATACAGCCCCACCTGCTGGGCAATTCAAATATCCCAATATGGCATCCCAAACAAACCAAAATTCCTATACTACTACCCATTGTATGGAGACTATCCATCACAAGCATAGCATAACTCTCCAGTCTCCTTCAATCTTATACCACATGAAATTGTGATGGGCAGATATTTAGTGGAACATTCATTGCTCGTTTGCTAGAAACTTTGTGCATGGTTGAAACCTGTTTTTGTGACACTGTGTGTTTCAGGTGTGAGATTGAAGCTACGCTGGATAGGCTGAAGAAGCTGGAGAGAGACCTGAGCACCAAAGAGGAGGAACTCAAGCAAAGAGAGCGTCGTCTGAAGATGTGGGAGCGCAAGCTCATTGAACAGTCCAATACACCGGTGAGTTCCCCATTAAACAGTCCAATACCATGGTCAGTCCCTCCATAGAACAGTCCAATCCCCCGGTGGTTGGTGACTAGTGAGTCCCTCATTGAACAGTCCAATACCCCGGCGAGTCCCTCATCATACTCTCTGAACCTTGGTCAACCTGCACCCACATTGTAAGTCGCTGTCTGTCACCTCAGTTGAACACAATCATTCGTTAGCGCATGTCACCGTTTCATGTGTTTTTCCTCACTGTCACATCAGAAAGCGTCGAATTCAATCGCTTTCAGATTGGCCTCCTTTTTGAATAAGAGTGGTAAAAAGAGTGCAATGGGAAAGGATGGGAAAGAAATGAGAAGTTCAGTTCAAGGCTTTTTGGGCTGAGTAGATATTGTTGGTAATGGTGTGTCGATTCGCTTGTGGAGTGCATGATTGTATTGTATAGCAAGTAAGCTTGCAGCACAGCACATGGTCATCATCTGTCAGAATGAATGAATAGTGAATGCAGCAGTTTCCTGTATTTCTATCATCTTTGTTTCTCCACATATACTTGATTGCCTTGCTATATACTGTAGATTTTACTGGCAACATTTATTACATGATTATTTTGTTAATGCCACATGCAACACTATATCTGTTTTGTTTTTTTTGTTTGTTTTTTGTTTTTCAATTGTTTAGCTGCAGTGTTCGTTCGCATGCATTCAGTTACCTTGAAGCCTTGTGTTTCTGCATGAAAGGTCACTCAACGCATAGCATGTTAATTTGAGTGTTTGTTTTGCGATAGTCTGCAGGTTGCAACATTAAGAGGGATGGGCATATTAGACATTTTCACTGCTCCTTTTTTCACTCCTGTCATTTTACTTCTCTGTGACTTCAATTTAATGTTTCCAATGTTTTGTCTCAAATCTGATTCATGTTCTTGTTTATGAAATTCTGGTGGTGGGAGAAAACAATTGTCTGTCCTTTTTCACGTGGTTTGTGTGGCCTAAAACTAATTTCCATACTCCCTTTCCCTTTCCTCTCTGCCCCTCTTGTATCGCCCCTCTGTCCCCTCTCTGTCTCCCTGTCCTGTATGTCTCTCAGCTGTTCTTACCTGTGGCAAGAAAGATAAGTTCTGAGTCGTTCTATCAGTCTAAGACGGAGGAGTCAAACAGGTCGGAGATGTCGTGTCAAATCACAACCTCTAGTAATGGGGAGGCGGACAGGACGAGTCTGCAGGCCATGATGAAGGGTTTTGGAGACATGTTTTCCTTGGACACTGGGGGACCTGTCCTGCACTCTGGCATGCAGGTCAACATGCAGGCAAAGCAGAACTCGTCCAAGTCTAGATGTGTCAGAGAAGGACACAAACTCAACATGGCCTTGGGGATGGGACACTTCAGCTGGTCTGAGGACAGCGATTAAACCTCTGTGGGGGTTTATCTTGGCACAGCCGGTTCTGTTGCGGCTGTCATTCACTGTGGTCTTCTTGTAGCAAACCCTCCCAATAATCATGCATACAATTCCATGTTGTCGGTGTACAGTAGGATCCACACTAGTCACTGAGTGCCTGTGAGGTAATTTTGTGTTGTGGTGTTAATAAGCACTATTTCCCCTTTAAACGTTTTATAATAAAACACTAAATATTCCTTTTCTTATATTCATTTTATTTTATTTTTGTTCACAATATATATTCATACTAAATGCTCAGTGTAGCACCGAAATGTAGTCTCCCTTAGTGTAGGCTCACACCTACATGGATGTCATTTATGCATAATGTACTGATGTATAGTGCCATGCTGTGAAGAAAGAGCCGTGTGAGGCCACCGCATAGAGGAGGCGAAGCTTTTACGATGAAGTGACATTTTGCTGACATTAAGATTGGCCAATTTGTTCTGGATGTGGTAGAGCGCAGTTGTTGAGATGGAGTCTCTGACCATGATGAAAAAGAACACGGTGCACCCAGGTTCATATTAGCATGAGTGAGAGAAACTTTCCTGATGCCAACTTTAGATTCCTTTGACAACAAGTCTTTGTTGTCAGTGGTGCACAGATTAACATTGACTTTATACTAATACATCATTGAACCAATGTGGCCTTAGCTACTGTATGAGTTGTTTGATTGACCTCATACTTTTATATGTGCTTGAGGTTGTTAAACTTTCACCGCATAAAGATTCATAATACAGCAGTTTGTTAACTTCCTACACAGGCACACGTGACACATTTATACTATTTTCTATACATACTAAATAACAAATGCCATACGGTACTTTCTGTATAAGATACCTGTATAGTGTTGAGATCAATGTTTGGCTTAAGTTTAAATTAGTATCTAAATCGATACAATTCTTTGTTGTGTCACTAATATAGAAATAGAACCTGCAGCTTTGAGATCTTTGGACCAAGTAGTTGTGTACGCATGAGGGATTCTCTTCTCTATATCCTATCAGATTGTATGCCAGTTTTTCAATCTGTGTCACCAGCATACAATACTCCTGTGATGTTGCTTATTAGCCTCCTGCCGGGAGCTAATACTGTGTTGTCAACGCTAGCTAAGATTGTACAAATTAACACAGACTTTCTTTCTTTTTTTAAGATATGTTTTGGGTCTTTTTCTGCCTTTATTTGATAGTGTACAGTTACGCTGACAGGAAAATGGGGAGAGATAGATGGGGAGTGACATGCAACAAAGACCATTGTGATTGGGATTCGAACCTGTGACACGCTATCAGGCTGGATTAGTAGCCTAGGTGCCCGGACGTTTACGCCAGCCTTCCGGGCCAAACACAGACTTTCAATAACTTTACATCACCTTGTGTGAACTATAACCACTTGAAATGGAACATCACATTTTCAACACCTCAAGCCTCCTCACTTTCCTCACTCAGACTGACAGATGCTTGATCTGACTTGTACTGCTGCATCACTGTTCCCATTTGTTTTGTTTTCCAATAAACCATTTTAAATTCAATGCCCTCCTTTCTTAGCAATCTTGTTTTTTTTTGTTTTTGTTTTTTGTAATACCCACCAGAAGTGAATGTTAGGGTTTCTTGATTATCTACTCAGTCCACTTGGGGGCAGGATTGTGTGAACCAAACTGAACCCAGTCTAAGAATTGCAATTGCTTTGAAATTGATACAGATTTCCATCCCATCCTCTTCTGTCTGTATTCAAATATTTCTCTCTTTGTCAACAGTGTTCTTTGGATTTCAATAAAAGGAGGAAGGCAACTCATTTGTGAAATACAATCTGGCTGTTCAAAATCTGATGTTATGTAACTCCAATTAGGCAACATCTGTAATAGAACTGGGAGAGGGGGAGTGCTTTTTCAATCTGTTTACTTCCGAACCACAGCACTGGAGTAGGCGTAAAATACAGCCGGGATTGAGGGAGTTTAGAAGACGGGTGGCTGCACAGAAGTGTATGGCAGTGACTCTGAAATCCTATCTGTGGAGACTGGCATTCAGTTCACAATCAGAGCCGTTATCAGATGCCGTGGGAAGCAGATAGTGAATGCCGGAGATTAGTCATTCATTTAGTCATCTTTCTTCCAATTCTGTCTTTCTGTCATTATATGCCAGATTCATGGAAACTTTATGCCTGATTACATTTAACAAATATGACGCTGGATCAGTCACATGGACATTAGACGTATGATTGGAGACCATTAAAAGCCAGTCATGTTAATCGAAAAACAAAATAAGTGGAAGTTCAATTGCTTCAAAATCAGGGAAAACATTGGAATTGTACATCTACAGTATCTATAAATTCACCTGTATTACCATACAGCTGTAATGCACGTAACTCGAAAGCTGTTCGCCCCACCGACTTCAAATTCGACACACGCCCTTCCACACCCCCACAGGGAGTGCACTGCCCGGTATCAAGTTGGTCAGACCTAGCTCTGGTCCATAGCTCCACTGCTTCTATGATTCTGCCTTTCAGTAGAGCTATGTGACAATCAGCGTTGTCGCGCACAGCCTGATCCGACCAGCCTCGGTTTACCTACTCACAAATACAAACACCTCTTGTGTCATTAGAAAGCCTTCTTACCATGGTGGAAGCACTCTGAGCCCCCCCCCCACCACACTTTTTGGGCAGAACGTGATTGTTTTTCACAATCGCGGAAGAATCACCGGAAACAGGATTTGCGCCCTCTAGCGATATTGCCCAGAGAAAACCTCCATATATTTTTCCTCCGGTGAAAAACAATCGCATTCTGCCCCAAAAGTGCATTTTACACGTGTGGTGGGGGGCTCAGAGTGCTTCCACCACGGTAAGAAGGCTTTCTAATGACACAAGAGGTGTTTGTATTTGTGAGTAGGTAAACCGATCGTGAGATATCCACTGCAGAACAGAGGCTGGTCGGGTCGGGCTGTGCGCAATAACACTGATTGTCACATAGCTCTACTGCATGGCAGAATCATAGAAGCAGTGGAGCTATGGACCAGAGCTAGTCAGACCCACGGCTGTCCAGAACCGCCACAAAAGGTGAAAAGGCCTTTGGCTCTGGACAAGGCCCCTGCCCAGGGTGGGTCCATATATGGAGATGGCCTGTTCTGACATCAAAACACTCCATATTTGGGCATGCCTGACACAGAACTCCACATATAGGAATAAAGGGACACAGTGAGACAAGATGAGAAATCTCCATATATGGGCATAAAAGGGATGGGTGGAACGGGTACTCTGACACGGGTACAATGGGTATTGCATAGCCGGGCGGGGGCAAGGATCTCCAACTTCCATTGTTACTGACTCGGTGCTCTACAGGCAGGCACCGGTCTAGTTATAACAAAGTCAGTGTAATTAAATCCTGTGTTTGTTTGTTTGTTTGTTTTAACAATGTCAGGCTGAGGTGCATTCCCACGATATTCCTCCTGCTACTACTTCTGTTTATCTTATTTCTTATTTAGCTGCTGCCCAACCTTGACATCTATGCCTGGACTGTGGAACATGTGGTGAGTGTTGATGTATTTTATTTTGTATTGGGCACTATATTTTACTGTACATCTCTGTAGCACTTGATGCATATTATCGTTGCTGTTGGGCATGAATCTCCATATTTAAAAGTTTTTTTTCCCCCATAAATGATGCCCTACTAGATCATACTAAAGCCTTTTCCTTTATGTATTCGGTATTTGAGCCACAGACCACCTCTGAGACCTAAAACTTATAAATATGGAAAATGTCACTGGATACGATTTTGTATACAATTCCATGCGGTGTTGATTCTGGTACCATAGGAGAGATAACAGGCAAACTTTTATCAAAATAACAATTCTTCTCAATTCTCTAATTGTGTAGACTTGTGTAGAATCTATAAGGGTCCATTTGGTTACCAACTCTCCATCATTTAGCTGGGGACCACCTGGAACCCCCTCAAGGACCACTGGTTGAGAACCACTACACCAACAACTACACCATCACAAAAAAGCATAAAAAGTACCAGACCTGAAGCTCAAAAAGCGCTCCTTCGCACTCATATTATGTCTCATATTATTGCAATCTTCAGCCGTAGTCTGAAAACCCACCTCCTCATTCTCCATCTTAGCCCTTAGCACTTGCCCTAGCCTTGACAACCTTACAAGCGTATGCAAAGGCTCAACTTATATCATTTAGTTTTGTTTTTTGTAGCACTCTAATGTGTATACGCATAGTTTAATTATATACTGTTAGGTTCTTAGCATATGTTCAAGGTTCAAGGTTTCTTTATTTGTTACATCTGGGTGTGACAGACATAAAATTGCCTTCATCATAAAGTGCATAGAAAAGAAAGAAAGGGTTAAAAGAAGGGAGAACAGACAGAAACATATAATTCACTTCAAACATCCAGAATGTCCACAATACCTAAAAATAGCTTAAACCTAAAAACAATCTAAAATATAAAAACAGTCCAGGGTCCTTAAATATGTATGATTCTTGATGGCTATTTTCATGTGTATTTGATGTATTACCATGTTTTGTTCTTGCTTACTGTAAGTCGCTCAGTATTAAGAGCGTCTGCTAAATGCCTAAATTGTTTACTATCCGTAATGAAAAAATAATAATATGTTCCTATCTTCATGCCCGCAGCATTTCTGGATGCGGCAGATATTTGGAGGAGGTTTGTTTTTCTTCCCTCTGTGTCTTCAGATCATGTGAGATATAACACTCAAGGCTGTCACATCCTACATAACGTGCTACTGTTTGGTTTCCTCATACTTCTCAGGGGAGGGTGCATGTGGCATGCAACTGTACGCAGACCTGTTTAAGGAAAACCACATAACAGGCAAGAGGTTGCTGTTGCTTACGGAAACAGACATGAGGGACATGGGTGTCAAGTCCAAAGGTCACATCATGCACCTTAAGGTAGACAGAGCATATAGTTGAACCCCAACCACAATTATGCACAAACTCTACAAAAGCTGAGAATGTTTTAAACTCTTATTATCCCAAATGTAGGATATGTGTAAATTCACAGGAATCAGATTCCCATTTCCTGTTTGTTAGGGTGAAATCGAGAAGCTAACCCGTGACTACCTGGGGCTCTACCACTTTCCACCATTGTTGAAGGTACAGTACAGTTCTTATGTCTTATCTTCTGTTATGTCTGGTATTTGGATTGTGCCTTTATGTTCAGTGCTCAGCCTTGACACACTTTCTACCCAGGATGAGGAGGTAGAGGAGGAAGAGGAGAGAAAGACTGTCAATCTGGAGCTGGTGTTTGGATACCACTGGAAGGCAGGAAAAGGAAACGCTGTGAGTTTTGTAACGGCACATACATTAATTCTGCCTATCTGCATTGTGGACGTTATTTTGGGATGTTTATTAATCGTCAAGGGAATACAAAAATAATATTCCCTAGCGTTGTTTTGTTATATTAGCTTGTTTGAACATTCACATTCATTACAGTCAATTATTTCAAATGGATGTCCAGAAATGCCTGTTGTCGAGATGTGAGGTTTACCCATTATCATCATCGCCATCATACTGTTGACTGCTACTGAGCTTTTTTCCCCATCTCAACCAGACATGTACGTAAAAAATAACAACAGGATGAATGCATATTTCATCTTCAGCAGTGCACCACATCCACATCGCCCTGCTCACAGCCCCTTTGTTAGGGGTTCAAACTGTGGAGAAAGGCTGGCCCTCCACTTGCTGTTTGAATTTAATCAAAAATAGCCCATTTAGCCAGAAGTAATTTCTTTTTAAAAGGCAAATGTTATTTAATCTTTCAGCTGTTCATTGTCCCATCATAAATAGTCCTCTTTCAATGTGTTCGGCAGGGCTGAAACGAGCCTGCTAATTGCCTCCCATTTCTTCTGACATGTGGTGGTTTAGTGGGTAGAAAACACAGCAGGGAGAAGGAAACAGGAGGCTGAGAAAATGAGAGCTAATTATTTTCCCCTGCCTGGTGTCAGGTTTCGTGTCAGCCTTGTTTTTACAAACTGGAAGGTTTTTTTGCACTAAATAAAACAAACCCGCACTGCATTTTTTTCCCCTTCTTCGCCCCTCTTTGCTGGCGATGTCATGCAAGCAGCTGCACTTCTCAAAGACAAAATAAGGGCCTGCGATTGTGCGGCCACCATCTGACAGCCACTGAGGGTCCCCTACTAATGAGGATATCACCGCGCAGCCAAGTGAAAGGTGCTGCATTATGTATGAGTTGTCATTAGACGCACTCGGGGGCCCTGGGCATCATTACCCAACATTGTTTCTGCTGGAGTGATTAGACGAGCGTGGACCCGGGAGCCCCGGTGCGGCCGGCCAGGACCGACACTGGGCCAACAACGCAGGGCCACTGTGTTCCTGAGCCAGGCTCTTGTTGACGCTCCCGCCCTTTGAGCCATTTCCAGCCCCTGGGGGGACGGCGCAGGAGAGGGCCGGGACTCCTCCGACGAGTGTGTTAGAGACACTCGTCTGATGTCTTCCTCTGTGATCCCGAGACAATAGATTGGCCCCACACAGTGAACCCTGTGTGGTTAAGCTGTGACCTGTGGCTTTCCTGGCTGGGCTTTGGGGGATTGGCAAAATCATTACTGCTTCGTCAGCATGCAATAATGCGTATTTATATATATCTATATATATATATAGATAGATAGATAGATAATAGAGTGTGTGTGTGTGTGTGTATATAGAGAGATTACACACGCACCG
>OOFJ01054652.1:3096-13518 GCA_900323375.1 Benthosema glaciale
CACACACGCACGCACGCACGCACGCACGCACGCACGCACGCACGCACGCACGCACACACACACACACACACACACACTGGAATAAAGCCAGTAAGTCTACTGTCTATCTGAGAGAGAATAAGATCACCCGCAATGCTACTAGAGAGAGATATCAGCTTTGCTGTTCCTTGAACCGCTGTGGTTCATACAGGTAACCACTAGTTACTGACAGTTGTAAATCACTCTAATAACATACTGACGGGTACGTAAGCAGTAGTGCTTTTGTGAGTGTGTTCACATGCATATGAGTTCACTGTACAGTACAATATATTGCATATAATGCATAATTACAGCTTGTCACACTCCAGCGATGCATGCAGTGCTGCCCCCTCAATAACAGCACTCTCTCTAAACATCTGCTTTCATCATGTATGGTGCTGCATGGTAGCAGTTGATTCTATTTGCTGATCACACCGCTGGAGTGCTTGGGATAAGTGCACACACATAGCAATTCACCCGATGGCTCCACTTGTTCTCACCTGGAACCAGAGGCGCGCAAAATAGCTATCCTGCTGTCAACAATTATGAACCAACATGATACGGTTTTCCCGTAATTGCTCAATGCTCTCTTAGTACGCTTTTCAAAGGGTAGCTACTGTGGGGTTTTAACAGTCAGTGGCATTATTCATAAAGGTACTGGGCAAAGAGACATACGTTTTGGCTATCCAGCCTTTGTCTGTGATAGCCGGGAACATTTGTCTCTTTTGTGACATGATGTAAAGGTACAATAAAAGAGAAAAACCTCACTCTTGCAACTGTGTGCGAACTAAGAGGTTGATCTAAGAGGATAGCGCACCAGAGAAGTTAGAGCACGGTGGTCACAAGAAAAGACTGTAGAACATTACTTCCCATTTCATTCAGCAACACAACACTTGGCAGGCCCTACAGTTGCCGTTGCAAGCCCTGTAGGAGAGGCTGAGACTGATTTCACCAGGCTTCCGGCAGTACCGTGGGAAACCTTGTTTCTATATTTACTGTTTCGTGCTCAGATCTGATCTCGAGTCCATACTGTATCTGGACAGTCTCACTAAAGGATCAGCCGCTTCTGTATAGTAACATATCTGCTTAATTCTTCTGAATGTAAAAGCCAATTCAATTATGCAATGCGATGTGGCCACGATGGATGCAAATGGTTGTCTACACTGATGAAGTGAATATTGAGACAATTCCTTTACCCTAGACTTATAATTTAGTTCACAACAGTTTTCTCTCTTAATAAAATGTTGATGCCAAACCTCTTGTCTATTGAATAGTGATGTGAATGCAAATTAGGCTAAATTGCTGACAATCCTATAGCCTTGTC
Source organism: Benthosema glaciale (assembly GCA_900323375.1). Taxonomy (NCBI): domain Eukaryota; kingdom Metazoa; phylum Chordata; class Actinopteri; order Myctophiformes; family Myctophidae; genus Benthosema; species Benthosema glaciale. Next base: position 4,439 of record OOFJ01054652.1, read on the forward strand.
TTGATACAGTGTATTTTCTTGCCAGCTCTCCTCAATCAATATGTCATGTGGGGCGACACCCACTCTCTGACTCCAGCACACATTTGTCGTCTATTGTGAGTTGCGTCATGCACTCTTACGGAGGCTGGGAGTGGCCACAGAAATATATTCATTTATCTCGAGAAATGGCCGGGGTGACTTTTGTGATGATTTGATTGGCTGAGCACCGAATGCGATGTACAATATTTAAATCAAATCAAAACTATTGGGATGTCAGGATAATGGGCCCCCTCTACATCTTTCACAAATCTACAAGCCCACAGCATGAAAGGAATTGATTTTTCCTTTTTTATTTAGAGTAGAGTAGCCAGTTGTTTTTACCATTTTTTGAGGGGCGCTAGCCGTTCCTATGCCCAACATTGTGTAAACACAAACATTAAAGCCAAAAGTGTGTGAACACAAACATTGAAGACAAAAGTAAGTAAATTAAAACATTGAATACAAAAGCCTATGAATACAATTATGCCTATGAATTCCTCCCACTGCTTGCCACTGCTGTTCAGTGGTGGAAACAAAAGTAATAACTAAGTACATTTTCTTCTGATGTTCTGATGTACTACAGTACAATTTTGAGGTATTTGTACCTTTATTGAGTGTATCAAATGTTCTGTACTTTTACTTCACATAGTAATATGTCACTATTAACATATTAACATGCACTTTAATCAGCCCAATGATTGCTTGATTGAATACTTTACTGATTAAAAGTGTAAAAGTAGATGACACAAAATGCCAGAGATTTGTTTCCATTTTGGTTCACATTCAACACTCAAACAACTGGACAAAACAACAGTGCAACAACAGTGCTCTTTCACTATAACCATAAATCTCCTCTTTGGTCTTCCTCTAGGCCTCCTGCCTAGATAAACTTCAGCATCTTTCTACCATTATACTCGCTATCCCTCCTCTATATATGTCCAAACCATCTCAGTCTGGCCTCTCTGGCTATATCTCCAAAACATCTGACATGTGCTGTCCCCCTGATGTACTTGTTCCTGATCTTATCCGTCCTTGTTACTCCCAGAGAGAAAAGTGTCAGGTGTGATGTGTGATAGGAAAGTATCAGCAAGAACTAGAAAAAGTGCTTCTCCTATAGCACAGGTATCCGTCAGGTCAAGTATAGGTTATTCTGGCCTCCTGGTGGTGCTATAATAGGCCAATGTAAAAAGGGTGTCATTTCTTCACGCCTTTGACGGCAATTGGACGGTCAAATTCATGATCTGAGGCATTTTGTTCCAAATAATGTGGCTATCACACATCACAATGTCATTGTGGATATCTGAAACGTTTGTCTTGACTAGGAAGAACTGAATGACAGACATCTGGAATGCATACACAGTTACCCAGTCTATAGCTATTAAACTACTTGCCATACACAATGTCATCTGCATCATGGTCCATGGGGATACCTGTCTAACCTCATCCTATCCATCACCATAGCGAACAAGAAGGGGCTCAGTGCTGATCCTTGATGCAGACCCACTTCCACCTTTACTTGTCTGGCACACACATAACACACCTTACCACTGTCTTACAACGTCCATACATGACCTGCACCACTCTAAAATACTTCACTCACAACTTTTTTTCCTTTTTTTTTTTTCAACTGAATGGCTGGAAAATGGAAGTTGAGAGTTTACATACACAAAGTGCATGCATAAACTTTCCTTAATGATTATATCTGGTTTTAGTAGGCTATATATGATATATTTTCTCTATTATTAAGGTTATTGTAGCGGCCAATATGTATTGGTGGTGGGGAGGGGGGCAGGGTGGGGGTCACGAAACATGGCCAAAGCATTTTCAGGGGTCCCCAGCCAAAAACGTTGAGAACCCCTGTCCTATAGGGACGATACACGGGACCATGTGGTTTACAATTAACTTTAATCTCATCTCATATAATAAGAGGGAATAAAGGCAGTACATAAAAGATTCAACTTCATCCATGGAAAGTGTGGATAAACTGTAATAAACGATCATTCACTGATTTAACTTGGTCCCAGGATACAGATCATCCTATGAAAGAAAATAGGGATTTAGCTCATGAGTTCTGAGAATAGAAGCTATGGACAATTAAATCATTATATTCAGTACTTGTCCCTGAGGGCAAGTGCAAAATTATTATAAACTATCAACAATGTTATCCTCCCCAACATTAGGCCCACATACCTCATTGCTTTTCCATTTCTGCCCTCATATTTGGAATGGGAATGGTGGTTAACTTGATTGACTCCGACTGAATTTGTTTTGCACCAATACTGGTTATTTTTCAAGTTATTGGAAAGACTGATCACAATATCATTTGAAAAATACATTTGTGATAATGCAGCCGCAGCAGCTAATGGAAGATGTGCCTATACCGTGAACAACATTAACATTAATGTAGACCGTACATTATTGGTTATTGTTCCATAGGCCACGCTGTAAACATGCGTGTGGGTTACTTGATGATGGGGGAATGTTCTGAATAATACAATCCGGTCCACTATCAAGGGGAAAAGCATCCCTGAACCTATTTTCCTCCCATCCACTTATGACACGATTCTCACCACAGAGTAATTTGCCTGCATCTCATGTTATTCAATGCGATCGACTTCAACATGCTCCAGTATAGCCTTCAGTATAGCCTGTAACCACTTCACTGTGATTGGTGTGAGTTGTCGTTGACATTTAGCACTGATGCAAATAAATGTCACATTTGTACTGCAGTTCAGTCATTTAAATGTAGGTTCCCCAGTGTATTTTTTTTAAACAGTCATACCTTCATTGAGAAATATGTGATTTTCTGAATGGGCGTGTCTGAATGGTCCCACTCAGATTCTTCCATCTAGTGACATCACTTGCACAAACCAATTTTAATAGTCCTTCCCCCTTTACCTTTGCTTCCAACCTTTAAGTCATTGGTATGCATGGTTCATCCCAGTACCCACCTCCTCCCACTGTGGTTCAATTCCTCCCTCCCACCGAGACTGAGGTGGGCGAGGATAAGTGGTGAGGAGAACAGGGGGTGAGGGAGGGTGCCCGTGAGATGTGGACATTTTTGGTACTGCAGCTGAAATGGCTTGGTATAGCATCCTGAGAGAGGATGAAAATGAATGATCTGAGTGGTTGTTTAGGCTTCAGTGGGTATAAGAGGTATTAAATGGCAACATTTATATAATACATTGGATTTTAAATTCATGGTGGAGCCCCTTTAAATTCTTTAGACATCACCATGCTTCATAGAATCCATGCCACTTTTAAATTCACTAGCATGTCATATTGTTCCATCTATTAATCAAATTAGGCCAAGAATTGAGGAAGAGACTTGAGAGACTTGAGGAAGACCTACATGTATGTAGACAACTGCAAACACGTACAGTAAATGATATAACAACCATGCAGTCAAACCGAATGTAATTGGCAGTAGCCTATGGCCTTTTCACCCATTAAATCCCCTCATATGTTTTTAAGGTGCAAAGCAAGAGGCTGGATTTCCGGGAGGGGGGGCTTTCCTAAATCTTAAACCAGGCGTTTACAAACCTAAGTGCAGCGCCTGTGAGCACGACATCTTTATTTTTAATGTTTTAAAAAATGTACCTTGCATTTAAATCAGAAGGCTATAATTACCCCAACTAATTGTGTTGATGCCATTATATGTGCTTATATTATACGCCTTTTCTTCAGTTTAAACTTAGGCTATAGCCTTTATAAGACTGGAGGTTTTGAAGCCTACCCCATGCCATAATAACAAAAAGCAGCGTGTGAGTTTTTTGGATGCACCTCTACACAGTCAGCTTGTTCCTTTCAGCATCTCGTCTGCCGTGGCGAGTAAGTGTGTGTGAGTGTGCCAGAGAAGACGGAGCTGCGTCTCAGTCTGATCTGCATCTTCTTACCGGGGTACGGTTGGTACGGACCGCAGTGGATCTGGATGGATTGGAGAGTTTGGCCGTAAAGAGAGTATTTTCTGGGGACTGGCACACAGAGACAGAGAAGAACGGAGAATCACCGACGATATCTCTAATGCTTTGCGTTCCGATCTCTTTTTCAGTCAGTGGGATGCAGGGGTGATCAGGGGGATTATTCTGTAGCCTACAATGGGAAAAAATGCACTTATTCAAAGGTCCTGGTGCGCTTTAGATTTCAACTCAATTATGGACCGATAGAACAGCTTGAACTCTCGGATGGTGAAATCATCATTTTTCCTCCAGGGACGGACGGATATTATATTACCCAACTATTTGGATGCGGACATTTCACGAGAGCGCACTATAATGTCCTATATATCCGTATCAGAAAACAAACAAACCGGATGGATTAAAGTGGACTGCCGCTGAGGACACTGATTTTAGTCTGCTTCACTACCGGCGTTGAGGTACAAGGAAGTGCGGAACAATATTGCTCCCGTGAACTACAGGGGAACATCGAATTTGGCTCGCCTATATAGCGCCCATACAATAAAAACGAGCACGGTGATTTTTTTTCTCTCCGCGCACCCTGATCCACACAACCTGTGCCAAACTAGAGATTGTATTTTCTCAAGAGACGGGAAAAGAAAAGCAGCAATTATAAGCCTTCGACTGAAATAGGTAAGTCATTTTGGGGTTATTAAAGAGAGTATTATAGTCTACAACTAAAGGATGCTTTCGACACACCTGATGCATTGCAAGTGTCAGGAATGGATAGTGAATGTGCAGATTTTCCATTCAGTCGATCAGCATGTTTTAGCCTGTGTGTGCTGCTGTGTTGCATCAGTGAGTCGATCGGCCCATTTCATTATCGCTTCTCATTAAATGGCACACAAGTCAGACTTTATAAGTAGCAATGATACATTTCACATAGTCTTAACTGGCACTGCCACTGACTGAGCACTCAGAAGATCTAATACAAGGTTGAGACTACATTTTGGTTGTTGAAGATATAATGCTGTTAATCTGATTCAATCGTTTCATCCACAATTGGGTAAGGTTGTGTCATTGCTGAGGACCCATGCAGTGCTAAACAGAACATCAACTTTTTCCAATCTTCTGATTTAGGAAACCTGAATGATTCACTGAGCCATTAGATTGAAGTGATTGACATCAAGCATAAATTGAGTGTGACTCAAGTGTGACTGATTGATTGAGGCTGCCTTAAGTGCTGATTAATACTTCTTGAACTTTTGAATGGATACCATTTAAAAATCAGCTTTATATAGACTGAAGAGACATAAGAAAGCATAAGGTTGGGGAGAGAGAGAGAGAGAGAGAGAGATAGAGACTATTATTTTGGCACCACCTTGTGGTTCAAATTAGTGTATTGAATCTGTCACATAATCTGTTGTATTGGCTGGCTCCACTCAGGGCATCAAAGGGTTGTAGCGTCAGGGACCTGATCAAATTATGGCTAGATATTTTCTAACTGCTCCCAATGACGTGCACTTCTGTCAAGAATGATTGATTATAACCCATGCTGTTTCCCCTAAACCCCCTCTTCTTAATGTTTTAACAATATGGGAAGAGATTTGTTGCAGGCCCCCCATTTTTCCACTGGCAGAAACACCCGGCAATAATGATAACAATTAGTCACATTCTATGAGGTCACCTCAATTTAGCCAGGCTTTACAGTCTGAATGTTAATAGGATAGGTAGCCTAATGCACGTTAAAATGAATAGGTAGTCAGTGTCCTGTATTTCCTCTTAGTGTTTTGAGAGAACATACTGTACACAGTCAGACGCTCTGTGTCTGTGTGACATTGCTTTCTGGGGTCCCAAATGATTATTTTGAAGGGTAATTATCAGAGCTGCTCTGCTGCCTCACAGTGTGACAGTCACCAGTCCTTAATCCCCATTTCCAGGGAGTGTATGGGGGTATAGGGACGGGTACTACTACTACCATGCTATGCATCGGTCCCATTTCATTTAGCCCAATATCTCTGTCTTGCATGCACGCACGCACGCACGCACGCACGCACGCACGCATGGACATGCGTGAAAGCACACATACATACGAAATTGATCTTTGAGGAAATATTACTTATGGCATTTTTTAACAGGAGCTTAAAGCCGATATTCATTTCATACGCAGCATCCCTATAGGTCATTTTTAGCATATTCATGGTGTTATCTATCTGGTAGCTGGTGGAGTTACAGGTGGAGTGATCTGCTCAAGGGCGCACTAACAATGTCCCTGGCTGGTGTGTTTGACACATACAGCATCCTAATGGGAGTCAGGTATTATGCCTCTCCGCTCTTCTGATCTCCACTCAAACTGTACATGGAGAGAGACCTTCTCCAAGGTTGAGTGTTCTGGGCTGCAGGGAGTCGGGTGGCCTTGGTCCTTGGATGTTTTCCCCACTGGGACGGAAAACAGCTGATTACGTTCTCTTATGTACTTTTAGCGGTGTTCTTTCTTTTCCCCGCATGGCACTTTGACTTGTATGTTTCAATTTAGCCCACCACATTTCAAGGTAAACCACTTGCAGTTTAACGTCTACATGTAAGAATTCCATGCTGTTACATAGTAGGCTATAAAGAACAATTGATTTACAGTCAGTGTCCCACTGCAACAAACTGGGCAATATATCAATACTGTACTGTACTGTACTGTACTGTACTGTACTGTACTGCACTGTACTGTACTGTACTGTACTGTACTGTACAAGCTCTCCTCCCTGGCCTGTGTGTGTTAGGCTGCATAACAGTGAGACTTGGTGGTGTGTTAGGCTGCACAACACATGGTGGTGAATATATGCTACTTCCGTGCTCGGACACAGCCCAGGCAGGGACACAGCCAGGCAGGGACACAGCAAGGTATAGTAGCATAAGCACAGCTAACATGTGCCAGCCGTTAGGTGGGAGCTATTGTTGTGAGCACGGTGATCAGTCAGACAAGGACCATTTGCGTCACTGTTATTCACTGTTACTGGCTGAGTTTCCCAAATTACCTTCTTAAGAAGACTCTTAAGGAGTCGTCTTAAGTCTTCTTATTGGCTGCATGGCAGCAAATCAGGCAACATAGATTATGTGCATAGATATGCCATGCCTGTTAGGCCTCAAGCCTGGTAGGCCTGAGGCCTAAGAGATAGCTTTAAAAAAATAAAAAAATAAAGGAGTTTAAATGGGCCTGAGGCCTACCACAAGGCCGGGGGCCTGCCTACAGCCAAGGATAGTAGAGCAAGGATAGGAAGCGAAGACCATACTTCCGTACTGCGGTTGCTCCCTGGGAGGAAACAGACATGCGCAATGGAGACCAGGACGTTGTTTCCTCCCAGGGAGCAAAACCTTGCCTACAGCCAGGCCATGCTGTGTCATGGAGTGCTCAAGCTCAGGGCCCCCCGTAGCTAAAAGGCCCTTGGGCCCAAGGGCATCTCTGAATGCTGAAATTTCACATTGGCTTCAATTGGAGTTCTGCTAAATGAATCCTACTTTTAATGTAAATTGTCAAGAAATTGACCACATAAATACATGTACATTCCTGAATAGATAGATATGCATGGATAATTTAATAACTGTGAAAGTTCAGACAAAGTAGGGGATTTTTGCTGTGGTGTTTTAAATAAGTGCTAGTTTGCAATTATGTTTGAATGGGCCATTTGTTATGCTGTGTGACAAGAACAGTTGAATTAGATACATGATCACATTGAGTGCTTGATCAATAATGAATTAGACACAGGAGACCAACTCTCAAGGTTAACCGGTAAAGTATGAATGTGTGAGACATGCACACAGCGCCTCGCCACTATTCATAGACAAAGGACCATGATTTATTCACACGATGGGGGACACCAGGGGGTCACTCCCTCATTTGATCTTACAAGTAGGCCTACACTTGGGACAACTCCTGCTTCAGACCATAACAAATAAAGTGATTCGATTGTTAAGCTTTGCTGCATTCAATGCAATAAGAGCTGCAAAACGGTGAGATTATTGAATGAATGCTTTTCGAATAAAATTGCCATTCTCTGTGAACAAAGTGAAACTTCCCATTACTGACAATAGCGCACTCATCCTTGGTATAATCTAATTTTGCTCTTGTGTGCATCACTTGGATGCAATTTCCTCTTTGGCTTATTTCCTTTCCTTTGCAGCAGTCAAAATGTACTTGCTGTTCACTGTGTGCACGTGTTCACAGCTTGACTTTGGCAATGCAACATCTGACTGTCTAAGGTGATCCATAGTCACAGTAGTGCTTGTCAGCTGCATAGGTGACAGTGATAAATGAGAGGGAGAAAATGAGCAAGGCAGGCTGCCATAGATCAAACACCCGCAGGGCTTCTGCCCTACCTGTGGTCAAGAGAAAGGTTGTCTGACATGGTATCATTGTACTGTACTTTTGTTAACTCACAAGAAACAATATTGCAGTCTCTCTTGTATTCTGGTGCAATTTCCTTAGCAAGTTATAACATCATATGAGCTAGCTTGTTACATTAGTATCCCACAGGAATTAGTCCGACACCGGCTACCCAAAACCCAAAGCCTAAACCTAACCACATAATAAGCTTTATTTCAGACTTTATTTCAGTGGGTCCATATAAAAGAAAACAGCACACAATATATAAGACAGTGTATACATATAGGAAGCAGTATACACACATAGGAAGCCATGGGTTAGTTTTAACCTGCCACACATGCAAGTATCATAATGTTTGTTGCGCTTTGGTGTTAATAATACTAATAATAATAATGAATGACTGACAACACACTAGCTGTGTGTTAATCTGACGTTAGTAGATTCTGTACAGGCAACAGCCAGAGAACAGAGGCAGTGTCACAGGCAAGCATTAGAGGCAAGAAAACAGCGTGACACAACTGCTGCACGTTTTCATAGTAAATGCGACCTACGGTCGCAATAATTGCAGTATTGCAATACGTGCAGTGAAGACATGAATCAAAGACGCAGCATGGCTTATAGAGTTTGCTAGCTGGCCGTGTGTTCAGCGTTGTTGTTGCGGGTGTTTGTGCGGAGAGTGCAGAGCTCTCAGAGGCCTCCACAAATGCCACAATGACTTCAATGGTTTTGATTTTTAGTTATACTTGGTTGCATGTCATGCCATGCACCAAAAACAACGGATCTATGAGCTC
>OOFJ01054658.1:2857-14467 GCA_900323375.1 Benthosema glaciale
CTCTCTCTCTCTCTCTCTCTCTCTCTCTCTCTCTCTCTCTCTCATACACACACGGACGCGCACACACGTGCACGCACGCGCACGCACGCGCACGCACATGCACACACAAACAATAAGTAAAAGCAGAGAACCAAAACCACAATGTTATTCCATATGGGAAGCTGATATATGCACTTAAGAGGTTCGGGGCACTATGGCGGCCATCGCAACTATTGGTTATATCGGTCAGATTGGCGGTTCTTGACAACCACATATCCGAACGACTTGGCAGCGGGCACTCCCTCGAGGCCTTGCCGATGCACGATCCGAGTTTGAGGTTGGTCGGTCTCATATACTGTCTGTAAGTATGCACTTGAGCATATATGAGAATATTCTGGTTGGATGATTATGAAAGACTTGAATTATGTTTTAGGAAAGGTATTTTCTTTTTAGCAGATATCATATGCAAGGCTGGAGGGATTTTTTTCTCTATGTTTGAAGATTGAAAAACTGAGTTTTTATTTCATTGCATCATATGCAATGATGCAATTATTCATATATTGTGTCCTGTGTAAGTCCATGTGGGCCAATTGTAATATAGGATATTGTGGTTGGTATAACTTGGTAATGTCAAACTTTCTACAATTGTGTAAATCCAGATGCTACAGGATTCAAGTTGTCGCAAAGCACTGAAATCAGTTTACATTGTAAATCAACCCATCGATCAGTTTACGTTATCTATCCATCCATCCATCATTAATGCACATAAACAAAAGCACCCCTTATATTGTGCAATTGTTGTTTTTAGTTAAGTGATTGCTTCATTTTTATTATTCACAGAATCTGTCTCTGTCCCAGGAATAACTTTGGCGGCGTCAGACAGAATGTTCTTAAACTTGCCGTGTCTGTGTCAAATGAACCAACGGTGTGCACTGCAGTGGCAATTTGATCAGACCAAAGATTTCTGAAAAAGGATCACTGTCTGTATCCGTCTTAGTTTCTTCAATGTCAAGGAGCCAAAACCCAAGAATATTATTTTCTATAATGAGATGAGTAACAATAAAGACGTCTGAAGTTCTGAACGTTCTCTCTTGAATCCACTTCCCCTCAAGTAGTGCTTCAAAGAGAAACCAGTCTTATTTCATTTGCCTGGGCCTTTTGATTCGAGAGGCATAACTGCATTCGCAATAAAAGCATGGATTGCTAGTGTATTCACCTCGCACATCATCCAACTATCAGGAAATGAATTAGATCTGTGCTGAAGTCCCGACATGCTCAACTCTCTGTATGTCTGTAGAAAGAAGCAGCACCGTAGATCACGTAAGTAATTACTGAAGAGAGTTGGTGTTCAAAAGCAGACACTTCAACGGTTCAAAAACGTTTGGTTTATTTGAATATTATAAAGCGTTTAAAAGGTAGAGGGGAAAAGTAGGCTACTCGTTTGACCTCTAGTGGCTGCATTCAAACTCAACCTCTCCCGCACCTTTCTGCTATGCACCTCCATATGTGAGGGAGGGGCTTAGAAGGGGGAGCTGAAGCTGAGGATTAGAAAGATTAGAATTATTTAGTCTATTATTATTAGTATCATTGCATTATTATGGAGCTGACCTGTGCTGACATTCCATATGTTGATCTGACCTCATCAAACCCTGTACACTCAGGGTTGAAAACCCATGTCAAAGTGCCAGCGCTCTCCCAGCAGTCACCCACAGCAGACGCTGTGTGCACGCTTCTCGCCCTCAGGGTGTCTTACTGGTTACACTAGACCGGTGCGGTGCCCAGCGGAAACGACGCAAGAAGGGAACGATTCAAGTTGGCGATCGTTCTAGGGATGCGCAATATTGTTGTTGTTTTTTTTAAACCGATACCGATAGATAACATCTTGCTTCTCAAGACCTATACTATACCGATACTAATAACCAATAATACAAATGTGAGTAATGGTACATGTAACGTACAGCGTTGACCTAATCAAATACAGTAAAATCATGCCTATGACATGCTGGGTGCTTTGTCAGCAGATATTATCGGGCTGATGATTATCGTGCATCCCTACATCGTTCAGTTTTTCCTACAGTACGCGCACGTACATACTGTAACGCACACATATACACACATACACACGCACATACATACATATTTAAACATTATTTATCTACCACAAACAACGTTTAATCACAGTCAGTTTATATCTGATAATCAAAATGATATTTCAGTGTGATTGATGCGCTTCAGAGACGGTATACTGCCATCATCAAAGTTGTTTTCTTGGCCACAGCACAACATTTATAATACATAATAGTTGATGGGTTTAGTGTCATCACTTATCCCATGCAGGGACAAAGAACATGCAAAGTGGTTCCTTCATTGACAAAAAGTGGATGTTCAGCCATTTTAGACCGGCCAGCCATTTTTTGGTCCTGTGATCCTCACCAATCTCACGTCCCAGTCAATCCCTGTCAACCTCTGAGCTGCTAAATCCGTCTATTCCATTTAAATCCTTTACGCTACGCCAAGCATGTTCGAAGCCTTCTGGATAAACACGACGACAAAATGTCCTGCTGTAACCCACAGACGAGTGAGTGGTGCTGCACTCATCAAAACAACTCGCTCAATTAAACCCATGGGAATGGGCAGCCGGCTAAGAGGTGGGAGGTTGGCTGAGGAGAAGGCAACACTTTTCTTCAAGGGGATTAGTTGTGGTTTACGAGGATACCAAAAAAGAAAAAGAAAATACACTGCATCACTTCACCTGTGAATTGGGAGTGAAATAAATGTGCTTGGACTGCTGTGGACAGTCCACAAAGGTATTCTGATTTATAGCCTGTTGCAGTGCATTACGACATATATTGATAGCTCAAATAGGTGGGTATGTGGGTGGGCGGATGTCTCGGGTAAAAACGTGCTGTACTAGTCCCACCACAACGAACAATAGCGTTCTGTATAGAGTTCTGTGATTCAGCTCCTCCTGCTCCTGTATATCAAGTGGACGGATATGGATTTTAACGCAGTGTTGTCTGAGCAGAGATGGGTATTGTGCGCCCCGGCGGCGTGATGAATTATTGGGCGGAACTGCGATGACTGCTCTTTGAGACGATGAATTCAGATCAACGATACCGAGAATTACCTTGACTACGACGCCCCCGTCAGCATTTCCACCGAGTCAAAAGACATAAGCCCCTTGTTTTGATTATGTAGGATCCAATTGAAAGGTGTTCGCAGTGAAACATGTACATAAGTTATGTTTAATGCCTAGTGCTTTTCATTATAATATCTCACACGGCATGATTTGAACCCATGTGTGAAGGTTAGAAATTCATTTCTCTCCCTCTTGTCTTCTATCCAATTCTCTCCTCCCTCCCTCTTGACTCTGCAGCCTCTTCCTTTCACTCCACCATTTCATCCGTCATCTGTCCACCAGCTCCTTGGTTATCTGAAACCCTCACAGCTGAGTTAAACGTCTCAGAGCTAGCTGAAAGAACGCGGCCCAGAACCGGCCAATCAGATGACCCCGTGTCCCATTTCCATTCACTCATCTCTGCCGTCCCCACTCTCATTATCCACTGCCAGGTCCTCTTTTAAATTGATCTACGAGTCAGTTCTCGTAGATCGACTCCCAATGCAGGACTGCTCTTTTGCACCTTCTCCTCCTCCATCCTCAACCCCCCTCAGCTGCCACTCACTTCCTCACTGCTCACTTCCTCACTGCTGAAGCTTTCATCGCCTACTTTGAAGAGAAGGTTGATGCACTTTCTCCCATCTTCCCACTAACCAGTCATTTAACTAATTGGTCTACCTTTTGTCCTCCATAATCACCATAATCAGCATTCGGTCCATTCGTGTCATCCACCACACCGACCTCCTGTACAATTAATATCCACAATGTGGCAGCATGCGCTTGGTCTTCAATCTCCCTAATATTTGACACCTCACCCTTCTGTCACTCCCATAACTGGCTTCCAGTTGCTGCCCACATCAAATTCAAAATGCTGGTGATGACCTACAGCAGTACAAGGCTACCAAGTGAAGTGAGTATATGGCACCCGTTTAACTTAACACATGATCCCTCCTACACCCCTCCTGTATACTCACAATGCATCAGCCAACTCCCCCCTCCCTAGACACCCTGGCCAATGCTACAAGCTATGCAGACCTCACCCATTCAGGACTGCAGTCTTACTACCCATTTTCCACCGCAGTCTGAAAACTGACCTCTTAAGTTCAGACTTTACCTTAACACTCGTTATTCTTTGTATCGCTTCTTGTTTCCTATTTGATTTCTATTCAGAAAGATGGTTATATGCATGTTCGTTACTTGTCCTTTTTGCTATACATATTACTTATTTAGATACCGTTTGCTTGTTAAGTGTGTTATTTAGATGTTTGACATCAGCTGAGGCAATTATGTCTGAAAACGTCACCAAAATGTATCGGTAGTCATTGTTTTTCAGATTAATTTCTGATTACGTAATATCAACGGACACATTATTAAGCTTGTGATTAAGCAGCAGTAGATTGACAATTGTTGAATGCAATGGTCTAGAGGATTTGCTTCATTAGTTAGTAGGTCAGAACATGGGAGTATAATTTTTCAGATATGCCTTAGGAGCCGCTGTAAGAAATTGCAATCAGCGTGTAATAAACTGGAGCCGTTGTAAAACAAATTGCTCGTGAGAGAGAATGTTATTGGTTGGATAAGCTTTTGTGACTTTGGATTTCGGCGAGTACATTTGTCAGTACGTAACGTGTGAATAGCCTCGTGCAGTAATTATTCAGCTCACAGATCAGAGAACATGACTCATTCATTTGCCCCACGCAGTATCAAACTATTTAACTTACAAAATGTACTATACTGCCTGATCGCACTTCATGACCCTGACTCCCTGTGTGTGTGTGTGTGTGTGTGTGTGTGTGTGTGTGTGTGTGCGTGCGTGCGTGCGTGTGTGCGTGCGTGCGTGTGTGTGTGAGGGGGGGTGTTAATTGTACAATGCAATGCCGAATAGGGCGTAATGGTTTGTAAAATAGGCAATTTCTATTTCATCGGACAAAATAAATAACTAGAAAAGTGATTTACCTTCCCGTATAGTTTCAGAGAGAGATAATTCACATCATACTTCCGATTTTCTTTTCTCAATTTGTTCTTACTGTATAAGCAGTACATCCCGTCTGCAAAAGGTTCTCCATCATAACAGATATACGGGAGAGGATCACATAATTTTCATGTAATATTTACCAAACTTGCATTGTTTTGGAACAATCTGTTCTCAACATATTTCTAGCTGCTTGTGCTAATAATTATATTTAAACATTTTGTTTCACACTGGATTGCCATAAGACAAGGTAGGTTCTGCCAAACACAAAACTCAATTAGAATTTATCTACAGTACATACAGTACATTTCTTTCACACAGTGCAACAGAATGATTCCCTCGCGTGTCATCTCAACATCTCTAAAAATAGATGAATGTCACTTGATCTCCATTTGTGAGGTCTGAACAACTCACTTCAGAGAGAGAGAGATTCTAAAATGCCATACAAATAGGCACACTTCAAGTTCAAATATGAAGTCATTCCACAGCCTGGGAGCGCCCTGAGGGAAAAGGTTCTACGATGCTTGGAGCATTGGCCAGGGAAGAGGTGGGTCAGATGTTTGGTGTTAGCTGATCTATGTGCATGAAGGGATGTAGGGCTGAATCATATTGTTTAAAAATAAATCTGTCTAATGATGATGCGCATGGAGGACGGTTTCTGAACTTCCCACAGCCATCCTATGAGACACGGACTGAGTAGAAAATAATTGTGGTATTTTATCATGAGCATTAGTGAGGACCAGTTATATGAAGATAGGTTGAAAAGTGGTGAAGTTGAAGTGGTCCTTTAAGGTTTGTCCCTTCCCTACTTATACCACTGACTACTAGTGTCCACTAACATGTGCTAAACTGATTCTAATTAAGTACAGCACTTACAGTACGTAAGTGCTAAATTAAATAAACATTGTGCTCTTCAACAGTGGCAAAATTCAGCCATGCATATTACAAATGTTGCATGCCCAAGTATAGCCCGAAGAGATTTATACAGTACAATCTGTATATGAAGTTAAAGTTATAAAATGCTTTGTTTTGTTTTGTTTGTTTGTTTCCCTGCCAGCAAGAATAATACTGTATGGGATTCTATCAAAACAAACATACTGTACACACGGGGCAATTTGGCCACTTTGTAAACAAACAAAAAACAACTCATTAATGACACAGAACATCAATATCAAGCCCAGCCCCATATACTTTCAGACTCCCCATATACGCAAATGGACTCCCCGCAGTATAGCTTTTTGTACTCGACAAACCTCAGTCAGTGCCAATAAGTCCACAGAGAACATACACTCCATGGTCTTATTGGCACCCACACTGTGGGCGTTCCCATGTTTTCAGAGTTATCTCTGTCTTCCAATAGGAGTGAAAGGGCTTGAACAGCTCTAATGAGACAGTGAGGGCAGGATGACGCTCAGTGCACATTAAACATTTAGCTGTTGAGGGAATGAATGCCTTATTATAATGTCTGGATCTTGATTACAGCTATACTGGCAGGCACAAAGTGTGCGCTATGTGGCCAAAGAGTGTCAAGACGACTGAATTTAACGACTTGTGTGTTAAAAGGCAATGTCAATTAAAGCTTTTTGGACGACTTGTCTTCACTGCCACAGTGCCACACTGCTATGCGTTTCAGTGCAAATTATATCATTTACTTTCCTCCCACATATTACAGTGTCACAACGAGGTGCAAGTCTTTAAAGCAAATACGTTTTGTGAATGTGAAGGTTTACTTTAAAATAACCCCTTTATACAGTTATATTCAATATTCCTCAGCCTTGTCAGTTAAAACTTTACCATTTCAACTGGGGCTCACTTCCGCAAACTTTCTCACTATGAGCCAGATCAAATATATGCTCTGCGAGGCACAGACCAGTCGATACTACAAATATCAGCCACTTCAAAGTTTGAGGTGGCTTTGGTCCTTTACTGCAGCAGAGCTCATACCTTGTTTGTACTTCAGCAGAAGTTCCCAGATACCCCTGCGGGCATACGGATCTACCCCCGCCGTGGGCTCGTCCAGGATGACGATTTTGGATCCCCCGACAAATGCGATGGCCACTGACAACTTCCTCTGCATCCCACCTGCAAGACAGGAGAGCGGTCCATCACACGTGGCATTAGAAAAAGCCCCCCTGACTGTGAAACGACAGAACGCCAGCGGACGCCGGACGGAAGACTGTCAAAATGTAGGTTGCATTCAGATGAGACATGCCTCTTAAACAGAACCCCTTGAAAGAACAACACTGTGCAACCTCCCGTCAACCACATCATTCAATTACAGGTATTAGTTACTCGGATGCGGCAATGATGTGAAGGAATGGCGTACAGTAGGAAGCGTGTCAGCCATGTTGCTCAGGATGCGTTATTATTGCCCTATTGCATGTCGCAAGGTGATTGATGGCAGGGCGCCGTGTATGCCTTGCTGGGGCTACTGCACACCTGCCACACTTCCCAGGCTCGCGGAGAGGCTGCTGCTCAGAATGCGTCCTATGTCGTGCTAATGTAGCAGAAATGTCAGGGTAGATCAACCTTGAAAGTCATATTTCAGTGATTTTGCTCACAAGCTATCCATGACTAGGAACAATTTATCAGAGGCAGGACTTGCTCATGCCCCACTACCCCCCTCACGCCCTCCACCCCCACCCCGACAATGAATTACAGCCTCTGACATGCGGAGGTACGTGCAAAGTACAGGTGTGCACGTGTCTAGACTAGGCACGTGCACCCGCACAGGAATACTCCTGACAGGAAGATTAGGCACTTCATATTTAATAAAAGGATAATCTGCAGATGATATCGCTGCCCGGGGGGATGTGTATGCACCAACCCGAGCAAACGGATATCTGCACCTGTGTGCGCACACAGATTAACAAATGACCTCAAATAAAAATTTTACATCTGTGCATGATTTCCAGGTTCCACAGAGCCCGAAGGACATGCACAGATGCAGCACGTGTGTGTGTGTACGCACGCGGTCACATACCCGACAGGTTCTTGGCAAGCTCCTTCCTCTTGTGTGGCAGGCCCACGTCCGCAATCATTTGGTCCATCTCGGCTTTCACCTCGTCGGGGCCGCATCCCTTCAGTCTGGCGTAGAAGTAGATGTGCTCTTCCACTGTCAAACTGATGAGACCAGAGAATATATTGGGTAACGCAAAATGAAGCCCATGTCTATAAGTCATAATAAACATACTGAGTGTATAATGCATTATAATATACCACTGTATAATTATAGTTACTTACAGTATTATTAAGCACACACAATTATTCATGATGCTACAGTATATAACACGATTCATAAGACATTAACAAAGCATTTTGTTCACTTTTTACGTTGATGCCGCATCACACAATTACAGGTGTAAAACAGTGGTAAAAAATACTTTTGTCATGACCTGACGAAGATGTTATAGTTACATTGAAACGTATTTTTTTTTCTACCCTGTTGAATAAAAAGGCTTAAACTATCAGAGTTTGCTCCTGTGCCTTTCTTCTAACTACTAATGTCCCTTCAGGGGCTCCGTATGATACAACAAATGCATGAAATCAAGTCAGTTATAACTGGCAGATCATGAGAAGGCAATGACCAAAGAGAGGCGCATGACTTGACTTTAAACAGGTGATCAACGATCAGAGATTCAAACATCCAAAACTGTCACATTAATACAGCCTGCGGGATGCAGGGTGATCATCCCATCAATTCTGACTGCCGTTTGCAACAAGCTGACAAAAAACTGCCCTGATTTCTCTCTGCCTGTCTTTACGGCATTGCCGGAGGGGGAAATCATGCGTTTTAAATGTCTACCCCTGTGTGCACATGAATATTTTAACCCCACTTTAAATATAGACACTTCGGCTCTGTCCAGAATAAATATTAATGACTGTAATTTGCAGGAGCTCGGTCCGTCGTAATTATGATGTAAGACTTGTATGCAGTTGCAGGTAATCAGTTTGCGAAGTCTGGAAGATATGGAAGGGACTCTATACAGGTGGTCTGAAAGCCTGAATAATGGTTACCAATGACGCTATTAGGGAGACTAAAGTGGACCGAGCGGACAAAGTTCATTTCATTTCTGCAGGATATGGAGACGGGATAATGATGTATTGATTTGAAGTGTAAGCGAGACACAGAGCCATCGCCATGCATGTGATTAAACACCGGCACAGTGATTTTTTTTCTCCCCTAATACCTAAGTGTTCTTAGAGCAAACTTATGATAACATCTATGATGATATAATCTATAGCATAGTGGGTTGAAATCGTTTAAGGCCGCAGACCTGCTCTTTAAGGACACACGTGAACAAACCCCCCCTCGTATAAAAGGAAAAAAAAACAACGATTTGTTCCCTGGACATTTTTGGCAGGCGTATTGTATTGCTGGGCCATTAGTACGGGCCAGGGGTAATGTTTTATGTCAATATTTTTTCATTGGATGGTGTGTTCTGTGAGCAGTACATCAATGTGTTGCACACACACATACTCGTTGAATAAGACATTGTGCTGTGGGCACATTCCCAAGTGCTTCCGGATGGTGTCCATGTCAGTGTGGATGTCATATCCGTTTATGAGGGCAGTCCCCGACGTAGGCGGAAACAGTCCTGTCAAAATAGACCTGAGTGGTGGAAACACACAGGCACAAGAGAAATGTCAGCTCGGCCAAATTCAGAAGAATATAATACAGTACAGTTGAGGTAGAGATTCATTTTGGCTTCTTCTTTGCTACCCACTACCGTCTCGGTGGGGTCTAATGCTGGCAAGGTGCCTACAGTAGATACACAGTACAGTGGAAATGGCTTGCAGTGATCACGGTTATAGTGATCAAACATCTTGGCAGAGAATCATCCCTATACAAAGGCTGCTAGTCTGGCAGCCGACAGGCTTCTTTTGTTTAAAGTGGGAAATAGTAGTCTTTTTTATTGGCCTAAAATATTGTCTATATACATACCTTCATGAATCCACTTGCTGACCGACTGTCGCTATTGGGCAATATTTTTATAGGGGTTTCTTGTGACCCTACCATTATAATCCTATGGCAGGGGGAAAAAGGCAAAAATGACAAACCTTTTTTATGCTTTAAGTAGCATGTAGCATGTCAAACTAGGGGGTTTTCATAATTCTGAATCCATTCCAAGCATTAGTTTTGCACAAAATACACTCATTTGGCTAAAAACAGCCATAGGAATCATGATAACGTAGACAATGTTTTAGGCCAATAAAAAAAGACTATACTGTATACCAAATTTCTCACCCGTACAGCTCGTCTACCCAACTATGTTGAAATCATCAGCTTATAGTAAAGTAGTATGCTCAGACAATGTATGATAAACTGCCAAAATGAGTCAACAAGATGCAGCAGTGAAACTTTGTGATCCTTAGGCTACTGTGTTCTACTCAAACTGCAGCAAGAGACAGTCATGGCTGCTAGTGATAGAGACAGAAACATCTTTATTATTTTGTATTTCTTTTATTCATTCCGGTAGTTATAACAATAACAACCCATGTATTAGTGATCAATTTGATATGGGCAGATCACTGTAGGTTTCCATTTTAGGAGAACATTTGGATAATTGGAAACATTTGGAGTGGTTGAAAAATAATACTGTATTGTAATACTGTCGGCATGATGCCAATTTAACAAAGAAAGTGGAAACTTGCTCAAGCATGCTCATAAATAATGGTATAAATACCATATAAATAAAGGTGTCCAATTAAGAATAATTGAAGAGTTTAGAGTGGTTGAAAATACCAGTAATGTTGCTAACAAATAACTTGCTTTTAGAATATGTTGCAGAATAGTATGTTTCACTTAATTAGTAATGAGATCACATGTATTTATAATGTAGGTAGTTTGATTCTTGATTGTTTTATTCATTGATGTAATGTTTGCCTGTATGTATTTTGTAGCAATGTTTGTCCCCAAGGACCAAGCTTGGACCACAATGGAAATAAGTCGGAAGACTGTATTGTGTATTTGTCCTCGTTTTTTTCTTGCAATAAAATAAAATAAAATCATCAATCATATTTACAAAAACAGATATGTGCTTAAGGTCCTTAAAGGTTTCCAATTAGGAGAATACTTGGGAGTTTAGAGTGGTTGAAAATAATGGTAATGGCAATTATAATTTTGCTCTTCCAATTAAATACTGTGGGCATGATGCCAGTCTAACAATGATGCTCACAAATAGACAAACAAAAATCACACCTGTGTGAAGTGAGCGGTGCAACTGTACCATGTGGGGGTCCCCTGGGTGTCCCTGCAACATCCAGACCCGCAGGAATGCGGTCAGAGAGCCAGCCCGGTTACGGCGTGCCTTCCCACGTCGGAAACGGTGGAGAAATGACCGAGTTACTGTATGGGGTTCCCCGGGTGGGGGGTCCCTGGTGATAGGGGGGGTCCCCGGAATGTCCAGAGTTCCAGACCCCCAGGAACACGCCCAGGGGCCTGCTGGGTTGGGGTGTGTCGGCCCGTGTCTTAAACTGTCGAGAAATGACCGAGTTGCAGTGTTGCATGTTTTCGTACTCATACACACATACACACACG